>MU224272.1:62863-97036 GCA_018584345.1 Thuja plicata
ATATATATATATATATATATATATATCTGTGTGTGTACATATATAAATATACACACACACGTGTGTAAATGTGTACATGGATATATACATTTATGTACACACACACACACATATACACACTGTACTCATATATATTTTTTAATCCTAAATTAATCAAAGAAAGTGAGGTATCAATTATTATTCTTGGTATGAAAAAGGTAGATCTTGCAAGAAAAATAATACAAAAATGTGTGCTCTTATTTGAAAGATTTCCAATTATAAGTCTTATTATAAGTGAATTTAAGTATATTATCTCTACATCTCAAGGTCTTAGATTGATATCTAGATTCGTATTTTATCAACCATTTTGTGAAGAAATGTTTTTCCTTGTCAATAAGGAATTGAAGGAATCTTAGAAGAGAATGATATTTGTTCTTGTATAAATTTGGGCAGGTATAGATATTTTTGGTAAGACTCCTTATCTCTATCAAAAATTGTTTTTTTTTTTAAATATAGTATTAGTATGTATATTTTAGCTCCTTTAAGGAAATCCCAATGATGACTTTATCTTGGATTCAAATATATATTCTTCCTCAATATTTTTGATCTGCCTATAACTTTGAGATAATTGTTGGTCCCTTAGGGAAGGCCATGTATATCTTCAGATATATTATTTACATTATTAAGTGTTTAGCATATAATATTGCTCTATGTGCATGATATTTTTAGTGACTTTAATAATTTGGTTTTGACAGTCTTAGACCTTCAAATGTTTAGAATGTCATAAATATTGCAAGTTTATATTCAAATTCCCAAAAATTTCTTGTTTCTTTGAAAAATAAAAAATAAAGAAAATATTGTTCAAAAGAGTTCACAATTCTAAATGAAAAAATAAAATAAAAAATAGAATTTTGAGCTATCCTTAGACAATGGGAAGGATGATGCTAAAGTTGTATCAAAACAAAGGGATAACCACTTTGTTGAGGATTATGAATTGAAAGGTGACCTATAATTTTTTCTTTGTTAAGCTAGATGAGTCTATAGACATTTGAAAATAAAAGATTCAAGGAAAAGTTAGAATGTCCACCTAGCTCCACTTCATCATGAAAAATCAAGGACATAATATGTACAAACTATAAAATTGGGATCGATTTCGTTAAACACACAAACAGTTGAGTAAGTCAATTCAAAGTCTCAAAGTAATTTGTAAGCTAAATAAACATTTTAGATAAAAAAAGGTGAGGGTATCCAATTAGTGTTTTGTTTTAAAATATCAATTAAAGGACAAGGTTTGAGTTGGCAATCAATCTCAACTAGAGGCTATCTTGGTGGGTACAAAAACACCAAAGTTATAAAATAAGGTAACTCCGTTTTCTATCCAAGAATATTTTTTTTGCAAGTACTCCTTTAGAAATATAATACACTCATTTTTAGGGTTTACCTTATAAATATGTCTTTCTTGTAAGAGAAACGAAAACTAATGTACAATTATTAGTTGAAGATGGTGCATATAGGTGTAAAGAGATCAAAAACCTCAATTCACATAAAGAACTTTTACAACATATTTTGAATATTTAAAATCATAGGTTGAGCAAGAAAGCAACTACAAGGTCTTTTTCATAAGTCAACAATATTATTAGTCATCAAAATGCTAATTTATACTAGGTCATAAAAAGAAAATACAAAGAATCATTAGAACCCTTTTGAAAAATCTCTATTGTAGATAACTTAATATTGTGGCTCCAGGAATGCTAGATCTAAGCTATCAAGTGATATTAGATAAGATAAGACCAACAAAATAAGAAACAAGAGTAGACATATCTCACACTATTGAAAAATAAAATCTTTTGCATCACGAATTCTTCTAAAATTTAATATAAAGATAAAACTTATCGCAAACTTTTCATAAATTTTATATGTTGCCAATTATTTTGCTCAATACAATAGTGATTATGGCTAATATAAGAGGCATAAAATACCCAAAAGGTAAGAGTAAGATTGAATTAAATAATAGGAACTTTAGAATGTCTCACAAAAATAGTGTGAACAAGTGTATGTTAGATGATACCATAGGGCATATGACAATATGGTCTATCAAAGTACTCTATGGATTTGACAAAAGTAAATATTTTCCATCATATGATTAATAATTCTTAACCTTCTATTTATATAAAAGTCAAGTAAATCCTTCTTATTGTTATAACAACTCTTTCAATCATTGTCTAAGCACTCAGTATAAGGTTGGGTTGGCCCACAATAATCTATGTTAGTATACAAATCCCAAGGAAAAAAAGACAAGCATAAGATGATAAGGAATATCTAAGCGTTCGAACCATTTTAAAAAAAATTGAGTTTTCATGATATTAATCAATAATTCTTAGTCAACCATTTTAGAATATTTGTATTAGATGATTCAATCAATAATTCTTAGAGTTTTCTTTCTATATGAGTAAATGTAGGTGTCATTGTCATAATTGATAAAATATTCAATCTCTCTAAACCTAATAAAATAGAAACATTAAGACTAAAAACAGTCTTCTCAAATAACATACTTTTCACTTTTCAATCATCAATAACCAGTATTAATTTTACACCTCATCTTTAGCATATATATATTTATATAATCCTAAATTTATTCAATAGCATTCCAAACATTTAAGTAATTTGAATTTATATGATTTAATAATACTTAAAATTCTATTTATATATGAATCAAATACGTCCTCCTGACATTTATAGAAGCTGTTGCTTTTGTTATCCTACTTAAATGCTCTCTGTGCGGCCAGGCTTAGACAAGCATATCCGATCTCGTGGAAAACTCCACGCCACATAACAAGGGAAGAGTGGTCAAATTCCGTGGGAAGAGATTTCGTGGAATTCAGTACACATCTACCATTCAAATTTTCCCTTCTATTGTGATAGACGCAACAACCACTTCAAACAACAATTACGGTAACTGAAATCTATACAAACAAATGCGCCTGCCTGATGTTAGAGAAAGATGTGATGTTTAACTAAGTTAGATGGCAATGCCCAACTGTTATAAATTGTTTCAGATAGTTTCGGTAATTGAGTTCAACCAACAAGAAGATGGAATCTACAGATTCCCCACTTTACGCCACAGTACCAAGGCGAGTAGCAAAGTTAAACAGAGCATATGGATGCGTATATTTTTATGCAATTCTGGGGCTTATATATTATCGCATTCAGTATATACCAAGTGAAGGATATACACCATGGTTGCTGCTATTTTGCGCGGAGCTAGGCTTGGCCTTCCAATGGGCACTAGAAATGGCCTTCAGATGGTGGCCTGTGGATCGATTTACGTTCCCAGAAAGACTTTCTAAAAGGTAATTAATTGAAGATATGAATTTTTCATGATATGCTTTTGTTTGTATGAGAAAATTTTCTGTTATATTTGAGATAATATTCTATGATTCATCTTAAACTAAGATAAGGGAAATGAGAAATTATAAAGATTGTTCCCCTAGGAGTAATATGGACTATGCTTATTAATGAACAGGTATGAGAGGGAGCTACCTCCCATTGATATATTTATATGCACGGCTGATCCTGCTAAGGAGCCTCCACTGGATGTTTCAAATACTGTATTGTCTACTCTGGCTTTTAATTATCCAGTAGAAAAATTGACATGTTATGTATCGGATGACGGAGGCTCCCCACTCACCTTTTATGCTCTGGTGGAAGCTTCACGTTTTGCAAAGAGTTGGGTTCCTTTTTGCCACAAGTATTCCATTCAGCAGAGATGCCCAGAAGCATACTTTTCTGAATGTTATGACAATCAAAGTGACTACTTGTCCTTCAGTATAGAATGTGAAAATGTCAAGGTGGGCAACTTAAATCGAAGCTTAAAAGAACACTAATACTCTTCAACATAAGTTGTTATTTTCTTCCGACTTTAGTTAAAAGGTTGTGTTCTTTTAAGAATATAAATCTTTGCAGTCCACGAGATTGAGAGGCTAAAGGTGATATTGAAAAATCTGTGTAGAATAAGTACGAGGAGATGAAATATTGTATAAATAGCACTATGGAAAGAGGCACTGTTCCAGAAGAGAAATGGAAAGAACACAACGGCTTCAAAGAATGGAAACCGGAGATGACTTCACGAGACCACCCGAGTATAGTTCAGGTCAAGAAAATCACTTTTGAAATATTATATATCTTAAACAAACTATACTGTTTTGACTGTTTGAAAGATTAATACAATATTCCACAAAAAGTGGAGCACTTCTATGAATTCACTTATACATATATCATTAAATAGAATACTTTTGAATATATATGATTATGGGACAGTTACACATTGCTGTGTAACTTTGTTGTAACCCTCGTACAGGTTTTACTAGAAAGGGGCAAAGACATTAACGATGAGGGCCATGACTTGCCCAGCCTTGTATATGTTTCTCGTGAAAAGCGACCTGGACACCCCCATAATTTCAAGGCCGGAGCACTCAATGTTCTGGTAATTATGGAAGTCTCATTTTCCTGTTTAGATTGTCTACACACTGGCTTTATAAGTTATTTGCTAGTGATGATTGATTTGTTTATCTCTTGCCTACAGATTAGAGTATCTGCTCTTATGAGCAATGCTCCCTTTATTCTTACCCTGGACTGTGACATGTACGCCAACAACTGTGAAGCCCTCCGAGAAGCCATGTGCTTTTTCATGGACACTCAAACTGGGCACCATTTGCCTTTGTCCAGTTTCCACAAAGGTTTTATGGCATTACCAAAAATGATCTGTATGCCAATTACCTCAGGAAGTTTTTCGATGTGAGTATTTGTAACCTAAATGCTGCTCTAAAACACATGCAATCAACTGACCGGTACTTGTATATATCATTTTGTGCAGATACTTTATAAAGGAATGGATGGAATTCAAGGCACGCCATACGTGGGTACCGGATGCGTTCTCCGGAGGGATGTCTTATGTGGAAGTGAACAACAACACGGCTCTTCAAAGTTAATGAAAGAACTTATCATTCCATCCATTTTAAGCTTGGAGAAAACATCTCCATCCAAGAGATTGAACGAGACAAAAGAGCTTGCCAAGTGTGGCTATGAGGAAAACACCAAATGGGGGAAAAAGGCAAATACAAGTTCAAATCTTGATAATTTTTACCATTTGAATCTTTTTTTTGCACACAATTGCTAACATTGTGTCTCTCTTACAGATTGGCATGCTGTACGAGTGTGCAGTTGAAGATGTATTGACAGGGTTTTCAATACACTGCAGAGGATGGAGATCTGTTTACTGGTCCCCGAAAAGACATGCTTTTGTGGGTTGTGTGCCTGTTAATCTGAATGATAATCTCATCCAAAACAAAAGATGGGCAACAGGTTTACTAGAGATCTTTGCTAGCAAATTTTGTCCGGTCACCTATGGTATTCGCCATATGAAACTAGCGCAGAACATGTGTTACAGCTTCTACTTTCTCTGGGCTCCGTCTTCCTTACCTTTAGTCTCCTATGGCTTAGTACCGGCTTTATGCATGGTCACCGGGCTATCAGTCTTTCCCCAGGTAGCTTAAAATTTAATATTTTGAGTTTTCTACATTGATTAATAACTTTCTCTTCCATAAGAAGAAACATAGTCATTCTATAGTCCATGATATCTATACAAATTTTCCTGATTTGTTGTTATTTTATATTTTATATTGATAAATAGCTTTCTGTGTCTGTAAACACCATGTTTCAACAGTCTCTACAAATAATTTCCTATATTTCTATATAGATGACTGTGTTAATTACTTTGAAATAACTTTTGGATTATCTCTAATCCTTCATCACAACGATCTTGCAGATTTCAGATCCATGGATTCTCCTCTTTTTATTTTTACCAATATGTTCTTATGCATACAGTGCTTTAGAGTTTATATATGTGGGAGGAGGCTCCTTAAAATCTTGGTGGAATGAACAGAGGATGTGGATGATAAAGTGCGTGTCGTCGTATCTGTTTGCGGTCATTCAAGTAGTCTGTAAATTACTTGGAATATCCAAAGTGGGTTTCGAGCTGACAAGCAAAGTGTTTGATAGCGAAGCAGTCAAACGATACAAGGCAGAGATTTTTGAGTTTGGGGTTTCCTCTGCGCTATTTCTACCTTTTGCTATCATATCACTGATAAATCTCATGGCGTTAGTATGTGGGATTGTAGGTGTGATGAGGGAAGGTTATTCAGCCATGGGGAGTATGTTTGTGCAGGTGATGATTTCGAGCTTCATAGTAACAAACAGCTATCCGATATATGAGGGTATGTTTGTGAGGAAAGACAAGGGAAGGATGCCCACGTTCATCACTGCAGTCTCTACACTGGCTGCGGCGCTTGCCTGTTCGACAGCTTCGGCGCTATCGTGGACTTCTACAACTTCGATTTAAAAAAAATGGCTTGTGGAGTTTAAGATAATAGCAAATCATAAACAACAATGTATGGGATTTCAAATGGAGGCTTTGAACAAAAGCCTCCAAATCAAACTAGGCCTAATAATTAAACAAATATAGTATTAGCAATCTAAATACTTATCATTGTATATGTGAATACGGCTTTATTTGAATATCACAGTGAAACCGTCACTATCAGATTTATGCTTTACTTTTATTCTACTCTTATAAAAGTGATGAATAGTTATTTTATTTTTATTTATGATGATTATTAAAAGGAGTATGTGTATGTGTATGTATCTATATGCATATAAATATATATACATATGTAGACATGTAGTTATATGTTATATATATAGAGAGAGTATTTTACATTACGAAATATATTTATATCTAATTTATAATTAGTCTTATTTTAAAAATTAATTAAAATAAGTATATACCTAAAGGTTATAGAAATATGGATGCTAGATATTAGTGTTTTGATTAGATAAAATAGGAGAGGGCACGAACCTTTAGAAAAAACCCACTAGCAGAAAGGAAGGGGACTCATAAGGAGTGAGACCACCAAGCAAAAATCCCCGCAAATTAACCAAAACTGAGAACCAGCAACAAAAGGAGCATGAAATCACATAGCCCAAGAAAAACACTCCCGAGACTAGAGACTAAAGGGCAAGGGCCTTGACCTCCGTTCACTCTTGATTGAGCTACTCCAACAAATTCAAAAAGGATCTTTTTTATGATTTCTTTGAGCAGGGGTAGCCCGACCATGAGAAACTTCATTGTCGAGGCAATCTCTTTTTGCACACACGTGCTCAAGTTCATCTTGGAGAATCTAAAGAGAGCCAGAAGTCTCGGCCATCATTTTCTTGTTGTGATCCACAACTTGTTTCCAATTTATTTTGAGTTCCTCATGATTATTTTTGATACCGCCAATGGCATTAAGAATTTCTTTTCTCTTCTCATCAGAAGGTACCAATTCACCGAGCCCTTAGATTTTCTCCCCAATAACTATTGGATAAATTTTCAGCCACTTCCATAATTCTCTCGTCATGGACAAGTTCAAACCAATCAACCATGTGTTCATCACCTTCAACTAGGGCCCCTAGCTTGTTAATATTTTCTTTAGTTGTGTGTATTGGGCCAATAACCATTTGATGATTTCTTTTTGTTTGTTATAAAACAAAAATTGACTTTTAACTTTCTCCGCCACCTTTGTGAAAATGAGAAATCAACCTCCTTGGGAGACAAAATAGGGGAATAGGGAGGGAGAGAAGGGTTAGGATAAGACTTCCCAGGGTCCAAATTCTTGTATTTTGAGGGGGAATTTTCAAGATTCAAATCCGACATAGTAGTCCAAAAGGATAAAGAGCCATCATGAACCACAAGAATATCCTCTTGAGAAATATTCTTGTCCTTATACTTGTTCTTCATTTTAGCCTTTCTTTGGGCATTAAACCTTATAGATAAAATGGGGAGTTACACAGAATAGATAAGGAGGCCCCTTTACAATCTTGTGGATTAGAAAGCTCAACAATAAAAATGAGATCCTTGGAGGTAAAAATGTTAGGGCTTGCACCAATATTGATGGGTAAATGGAAATTAAAAAATCTAAAAATAAGGCCCTAGTGAAGGGGGAGCCCATTGTTAACCATAGTGGAGAACACCAATAGGGACATGGGAAAAAAACCAAAACAAGAAATTTAACATAACCCCATGGAAAAAGTGATTAAACATTAGAAAAATATTAGAATGAAAAAACTTAAACATATCATCTAGCATGATGTATTTCATGAGGATGACCACCAGCTCTTTCCATTCCCTTGGAAGCTCTTCTTTTTTAAACCCAGCTTGCTTGAACAAAAAATCTTCTCTTTAGGAAGCAAAATCTTTTTGAAATTGGCTTTGTAGTTTTCCTTAGAATTTTTGGTGAGAGTTGTACCTTCTTTAATTAGCTCCATAATTGTTGCAATAATCTCTTTCAAGATAGTGAAGGAAACCCCACCTATTGAGATAAGACCCTTGTCATATACTTTTGGAAACTTCTTAGATAAGTCAAAATAGAAGCCCTATATTCCTTTAATGTAGGTGGCATTAGTTCCTTTAATTATAATCAACTAGAGTGTTGAGTTATTTTGAAGACATCACACTTATCTGGTTTGGTTTGAATGAGACCCTCTCCCCCATAGCACTCACATAATGGAATACACGAAGACACAAAGCACTAGATTAGAAAGTATGTATAATATTTGTGATGGAAGATATGGTTAAATATGTAAATCATACCCACATAAATTAGCATTTCCAAAGCATAATTATTACTTGGTACACTATGATAGACCATCATAAAAATGGAAATCCTCAGATTTTTAGATAACATTTGTGAATTAATCTTTGAAGATGGTGATGAGGTTCCTTAGGGATTTAGTGCAAATAGGTCCATGTTTGAATGGAGGTGGTGAAATGCCTAATCCTAACCAATCTATTAGCTGGGTTATTCTTCTTCATGAGGGTGTGTTGAATCTTGACATTTTCCATACTGGACATGATATTTTGGCCTTTGGAGATGATGTCATTAATGTTCCATCTGGGAGTCACTTTCCTACTGAGCATCATTATCACATTCTTAGCATCACCTTCAACAAGTATTTTGTGAAATCCATTTTTAAAGGAAAGAACAATCCAATGATATGTGGAAACCAACTTAGCTAAGTTGGCCATTTGGATTCCTAGGTTGGCCATTTAAGACAATCTAAAGTTGTCCTTTTCATCTCTTATAATACCACCCCCTCCCGCTCGACCTAATTTAGTTTTAGAGGAATTGCCAAATTTTAGTTTAAGTAAACAGAGGAGGATTCATAGAGAGAGTTATAATCAAATAACCCTCAATATTTAGCAATATTCCAATCCAAAGGGGAGGGAGGAAAGTTGTTCTTGGTTCTAGGAAACCACTTAATATTTTACTTAACACTCTTGATAATAGAAAAGAAGGGTGCTTCCAAATTAGTTTTCTTTTCATTGTATATCATGTTATTACATATTTTCCATAGGGACCAATTTGTGTGAGAGAAAGGTCTTCCACCAAAACTCCATAAGAAAATAATGTGAGTTTGGGAGGGACTTGCTGGAGGAATTTACTTGAGGGTCTTTATGTTAGGCTCACTAGATAGAGTAGATATGTATGATCTTCTATCTTATATCCAAATAGTATATAAATAGATGAACATAAGGTGGTTGATACTTTCCATATACTTCTTTCAAAGAAAACATATATTTGACTAAATGAATCCCCCTATTATGTAGATTATCCTATGATATGGAGTCCACCAAAAGAGCCAAATTATATGAATACTTTTGGATGTCCTAATATTTGGTCACTTAAAAGGAAGTAGGCTAGTGAGGGGAAAAAATATTGAAGCTATATTTCGTAGAGTAGAGACCATATAGGGGAGATGACCAAGTTAAGTTGTTTGCATACTCCAACCTATAAAATATTATACTGTTTAGAAGATGAAGAAGTTTATGAGCAGCACTACAAATAGGTATATAAAACCATAGAGGATCGATTCTCCATGAAAGTGGAGTAGAATAAGTATCCCAATAATATTACACCAAAGAACTAAGTTTGTTAGTCAAATATCCTATAAAACATTTTAAAACAATATATAATTTTCTTCTATTTATAAAACTATAGTTACAAAACTATATTTATGAATATGCTTTTTATAATTTTCTACTAGTGTTACAAAAGTAAGTTTAAGAATATATAATTTTCTCTTATTTATAAAAAATAGTTTCCTTATGGAACAAATTTTTTTTTTCCAAAATATTGTGAACTTAAGAAAATAAGTTACAAAAATTACATGAAATAGCTAAAAAATAACTTTTAATTTCACTTTAGTAAAAAATATTTAGATTAAACATAGGAAATATGATAATTACTAGTTCGCATCATCTTTAGGTTCATAATAATTTAGTTGAGTTATAGATGATATATGGTAGAATTTTTATCTAAAATTAGATTATTTTAATGTTTTTCTTTGGAAAAATAGTAGGACACACTATACAGAGACCTCCCAATGGCTAGCTCTAGAAGGTTAATGTGTGGTGCCTCTCCTAATTTCTTTGCTATATTACAATATTTTGGATATATTTTTGGAAAGGTACATATGGTTGTGCCTCTATATAAATAGACGTGTACCATTTGCGATGCCTTGACTTGGTTATGGATATATCATTGTCGTTGTTTGTGTTTCGCATGCTTACCTTATACATAGATGTATATATGTTTTATAATCATGTTGAACATATGATGTGTCATTGCCTTCTTAGTGATTTGAAATATATTGTTGTATTGGCATATTGTTTATTTTCTTGTGCCTAGTTGTGAGAACTATTTTATGGTTGATTATTGCATATTTGATTTGGATTCTAAACCTTTTGAGGTTATTATCAATATTTATATGGACTAACTGTTCTCTTGGCACCAAATGATTGTTGAGAAATAATGATTTCTAGATTATATTATGAGAATGTCTTGGTTATATCGTATTGAGTTTCTTACATTGGTGACGTTATATTTATTTGATTGAGAGTTTGTGTTACCTAGATGACATTGATATGGTTTGGAGATTTATTATATGGTCATTATTATAGTAAAATATTATTTAAATGCATTTAATTAAATCAGATTATTATTATTATTATTATTATTATGACACTTTAAATTAAATATGAAAATGGATAATATGTTGCATTTGAATACATAAGAATGATTATGTTGCTAAAATTACATTTCAATAGATTTTATTATTTTGATTATTTTATGTATGTGCTTCAACTATATTATACATGTATGAGAAGGTACAAATGAAGTGTAAATGTTTTTATAATTCCAAATACCTACCATCGACTCCACCTAGTTTCATAGGTTTGGGCATTCCTATATCCCCAATGGTGGTAACATGAGTTAGTCACATTAGTAACTTTAATTGTGTGGCCTAATTATTGCTCCTAAATGGATGATAATTTTATATTGGATATACTTATGCCTTTGGTTATTATTTATGTACTGTTAGTCTACCCCAATGCATATTTGTGTAAGACACATGAAGTTTGTTCACAATTTCTCATTTGTAAAAAGTCATCATTTTAATGGATATACTGATATTTCTTATGTAATTTAATATCTTACCAAGAAATATGCCTTGTGAGCATTCAAGTTAGTATGAATTGAACAATTAATATTTTGGGGCTTATTTCATAACTAGTATTAAGTTTGGTTTAAATATTATTTAATTTATACTCAAAATGTGAGTTTACCAAAACTCCTCCTACACTAAAAAATTGGGATTTTTGTTCAAAGTGATTTTTTGGGTTATGGATCAATGAAATTGTCTAACAGAATTCTTTTTGTTGCCATATTTTTGTGTCATCATTTCAGGTAGGTGGATTTTTACTTCAGTTTGAAGTCTTGACAACTTGAGAGCTAGAAAATATGATTTCTCTCTTAATTCTCCATATTTTTGTTTGAAATTTATTGTAAAAGGTTTTCTAAATCAAATAGAACATATATTATTTTGAAACCAAATATTTTTAATATTATTATAAAGAATCCTAATTTGGATATTTGAAAACATAGTTTTGTAAGATAAAATGTGAAGACATTATTTTTTCCATTAGTATGAGAGGAAAAACTATTTTGAAACCATCGATAATACCAACACCAAAAGTTAGAGTTTAGAGAAAACCCGATAGACAAATTTTCAAGAAAACTTGACGACAAAGTGCAACCCAAAAATGTTACAAGGGAACTTGACAGAGTAACCCAACAGAGCAAACCCGACAGAGGAACCCGACAAGAAGAGTACAATGCAAACCGGTAGAACAGATGACAGAGGAACCCAACAGACCAAAGAGAATCCCGAGCACCATTCTACCGAGAGACAGTTAGAATCCCAAGAAATTTGGATCTGACTTCCATGTCAGATAAAACACTTGTGTTTTATATTTAAATTTTATATTAGGTTTAAATCCATTTCTTTAGTGACAAGCAATGTAATTGTAATTGTTTTAATCAGTCTAACTAATTAGAAGCATGCAAACTAGGAGATCAATGTCAAGTTTTAAACCTTCGATCATAGAGTTATCATTGTAATACGTGAAACTCGTATAGGCCAAAATCATTGTATAAATAGATATGTAATCTATCAGAACAAATATGTGTGATGATAATTGTAGCCAAGGAGCACATCTATGGATCAGACTAAGAATTTTATGTAGAAGAACAGTCATGGATGAAATCAGTTATCAAGAACAAGAACCAAGGCTACCGAGCAAAACAGAGGTATTGATCAATCACAATAGGTGATACATTATACATGTAATATTTATTGGACCTGTAATCAACAATTGTATATTGCACATACTTAGGTCATGAATATTTTTTACTACATTCTAACAAGTGTAGCAAATAGAATAAATCTTTGTGAAAGGTAGATTTAACAATCCTTTGTAAATCTCTTAACCAAGAGCACACTAAATAGTGTTGCTAAAGCTCTTAACATAGTAGACATTAACCAGTCTCTACATAATACTCCTAACATGGTAGATCATCAGAAGTGATGAGAATTGTAAGCCTTAACCGACCCCTTCCATTCTTCAGATAGTGAAGCTTTGTGGGTTTCATCCCCACCACAAGTTTTACCTTCTAACAGAGTTTTTCTCCATTACCAAACCTTGTGTCATGTGTCTATACATTTCATGAATGTTTCTATGAATGTTTTACATGCTTATTGAGTTAATGAATTGATATAACATACATAAAGATAGGATAGCATATATGGTTGGTAATACAATTGATTACTAAAAGGATAAAGGTTAATTGATAAAAATTTGAGGGTACTGATTCACCCCTCCCCTCTCAGTACACCATGCCATTATTTCCAACAATTGGTATCAGAGCCTGATCTCTTATTTTGAAAATTTTAAAGACTTAAGAGAAAAGATCATGCAATGGAAAGGTACAAGCTAGACAAGAGTATTGAGAATCAAAAGTTAGAGATACAAATCTTCTATGAACAATATAAAGAAGCTAGAATCAAGATGAGATAGTTTCTAGATGAAAGAAAGATTATGGTATCTTGCTGTAATGAAACAAATTTTCATGAGGAAGAGATACCTAATTTATTTGAGTCTTCAGGATCTACATCAAGCAAAGCATCAGACACATCTGAAGAAAGCATCACAAGCTTAAATGAAATCAATCAACATCTGGCTTGACAAGTGAAATCATTGCCAATCGGTCAAGAGACAGAGATGGTAAGAATGATTAAAGTTATGAATAATGCTAGACAAGTTGAGAAAGAAAGAACACTAGCTATTGATGACAAGAGGAAGATTACTAAAAAGCTACAAGAGAAAGAGTCATAAATACAAAGACTTATAGAAAATCATCGTGAGATCACCAATCATATTATTCTTATGAGTCAAGAGGCAAATTTAATGAACATTGAACTAAATGGAGAGATGGAAGCTATTGGTGAGCTAAGAGAAGAAAATGAAACACTAAAGCATGAAGTGAGAATTTAGAAACAACACAATGACATGATCAAGAGAGCTGAAGAAAGCACCAAAAGGATGGATGATATTCTTGATGGACAAAGAAGAGTCAACAACAATATTGGATTAGGGTATACTAAGAATGGAGAATCACCATACCAAGTTGATCCAAAGAATGTCTACACAAATCCAAGACCAAGAAAGTAGTCACGCAATCACTGTGGGAAACCAGGCCACATATCAAATGTTTGTAGGAGAAAAATAAAAGGAATTCCTAAAACCACACCTTCATTCATAGGAATTTGTTATAAATGTAACAAGAAAGGACATAAAGCATATGAATGTAAATCTGAGGTGAAACAATCAAAGAAGGAAACCTAAATGGACAAATACTATCCTACTTGCAAAATGCATGGGCACACATATCTTGAATGCAAGAAGAATAAAAAGAAAGCATGGAAGCGTAAATATGAAGAAAATGCTTATCAACCAAAAAGAGTCGGTAACTCATATGTTTGGGATTAGAATACATGGTCAAACTCCACATCATATGGAAGATTTGGAGACATATATGCGAACTGCATGAGAAAATGGATGAGAAAGTCTAGGAGCTAGACTAAGCTCAGAATGACATGTTTACACTATCATAAAGTTGGTCATCTAAGAAAGGACTATAGAGACTGAGTGACAGAGACCAACACCTTTGCCAATGAAAATACCATTGAAGACATCAGGAAGATGAGAAACAAAATATGGAGGAAAGCTACAAACACTAATGATGTTGGACCAAGCAATGCTACTAGTGACACCTTATCCAATGGATCTAGTGACATCACCACCCCCACCTAAGATGAACAGGTAAGTATGGAATTGCACTATACTGAGTTATACTTTGCATCTGTCCATTATACATAGTGAAAATGCCAAACTAGCATGATTAAAGATGCACTATGGTATTACTTGTTATGATTCTGTGAATTCAATCTTGTCAGTTAATGCATACCAAAAATTATCGGTTAATATACAAAAGCTAAGTTGTTAAGGCTTACCAAGAATCGTCGGTGTACATGTGAAAACCAAGATAATCAATGTAACCTGAGACTCGTTGGTAATCAAGAAAAAACCACTGTTGTCTTTGCAAGATACCGAGATCCATTGGTAAATGTGTGAAATGTCGAATGAGTTGACACTTGCCCTGAGCATCGCGTTTTCACCGAAAAAAAAGTTGGCATGTAACCTGAGAAACTCCGTCTTCAACACTCAACAAGTGGGTAGAGTATTAATTGCACCACTTAGGGCACCATCTATAAATAGGGAAACAGATGTGATCATTATTCACAAAGTAGGTTAGAGCAAAGAGAAAAAATAGACCGACCAAATTGCAAAGAACTCCAAGAAAATTCATGGCATACAAATTCTGAACAAACAACAACTACAAAAGGTTAAATTAAGTAACAAAGATCACCGAGCTCGCTGTTTTATTTTATGGAAAAGCCCTAAATTTTCAAGAAATGATGGCAACCACATCTCGCACTTCCATGTTGAAAAATGCCAAGGATAAGAAGGTTACCTCGTCAAGAACACTACATGTGAGGAACCTAATTATAAGTTCTGTCCAGAGGTTGCATCTCAAACTGACAATGCTGGAACTTTTTCAGTAATACCACCTAGGGTTTTACTGATTGAGGATGTTTGATCCTACATTCACTATAAGATTGTTGAAATTGTGGATCTAGAAGTTGAGAAAGCTTACAAGAAGATATGCACAGACGAGAACATCAAAGAAGAGAACAAACATATTGAGGTGAAAGGGATGAAAAATGCCCTAATGTTTCCAAGGGAGTTTAAGATCGAATGGATTTGGGTAGTACTAAGCAGAGTGCATGACTGAAAAATGTGGCTGGACGAGACAAAATCGATCACCAGAGATGTGATACATGATGTGACCGGTTATCCTATAACCGAGAATCCCAAAGCACTTAAACACCCTCCTCACCCTGACATTGAGAAGATGACAGGTGCAGTATGGGATAACAGAGGATTAAAGGTTAACACCATCAAAGATCCAAAACTAAAATTCAGTGCATGTGTGCTAGGCTACAAGTTCTACCAGGCCAGCATGTTAAACACCATTTCATGTGGAGCAGCTGACACTTCCCATAAGATAGTAAAGAAGGGTCTACAATTGGACTTATCTGAGATTCTAATGAAGCAAATGGAGAACATGAGGACAATAAGGACTGCAAAGTCTAACTCATGTAAGTTTGGTTCACTTATAATGTACATAGTATTATATTTTCAAGAATCCTTCCCATCCATAGGAAATGTCAACTAGGATACTTCCCAACCAGTGACCATACAAATCAGTGATTACATCAAGTCACTAGGTGATAAATTTGTATCACTTATGGATGTATACTTTATTGGTTTTAAGGAAAGAATGCAGAAAATAATGACGATTCCAGAACAATTAGTAGAAAAGTATAAAACTCATATATGTTTTATGGTGGACACTGATTACACCTATATCAAACCAGATGTACCGAGGACATCATGGTTGGCACCACTTAACTATGAAGTCAACATAGATCAATCCACCAATGATATTGAAGCATTGATTAATGAACCATTAGACAAGTCACAACCTAGGTTTGGAACCTATGAAGAAGCCAAGGAAAGAATCAAAATAGGCTTAGTTGTGAAAAAGATTGACAGGAAGAAGGACAAAATGGTCAAGACACTAAATAAAATGTTGTCAGTAAATGATGAGGAGTCTTCAAACAAAAGGATGACACCAAAGGATAGTCACCCATTAGTGAAGAAGAAAATTTGAGCTACTCAGAATCCACAGAGTCCAATGCACCACCACCACCACCAGCAAAGAAACCTAGGACTATCACTGCATCTAGGACTAGAATTCAAACAACAAAGGATACAATTCCTTCACCGATCAAGAAAGGACAGGTAAGGAGATACAAAAGGAAGGCACAAATAGGGAAAAAGGCACCAACGAAAAGAAGAAAGTTCCTCAGAACTAAGGAAGACATAGAGGACACTGAACATGATGAACAACCTATTAATAATAAGTTCCCTACCACCATTGATGAGGTATGTGCATCAATTATTAAGTCAGGTTCAATAACTGACCCCGAGATCTGAAAATGGCTAACTCTGGACCCCAAGGACCAGGATAAGTTAGAAGAGGCAATCATTACAACAATGTGTGTATTCAAATATGTACCAATACAATTTGAAGATAAGATGCCACAAGAACTTATGAATAGATTATCAACAAGGTGGACATATGCACTAAAGGAAGAGAAACAAATAAGGCAAAGAGCCCTAGTTTCAGTTATGCCACCTAAATCTAAGATGGAATAGATTGAAGAAATGATAAAGAAACATTCCAACAAGTTCTCACCAAAGTTAAGAGCCTACAAAGTGCTACAAGGACATCTAATTGAGCTAGACAGAAAAAGTAAGGATGAATGGAGAAAGATACTTGATATACCTAAAAAGAACACAAGCCCTGAGCCACAATTAGCTCTTATCGACAAGCCACACAATGAAGAAGATCAAGCTAAACCAAGCCCAAAGCACATTCTAATAAATTATGTTGGGGATGATAATGAAGAAGCATTAAACATAGAAACTAACAAGAATATGGATACTGCAGATGAAACATGGCCCGATAATACTATCATTGATATTATTGGAGAAGATCCTACAGATGAGATAATGAAAGATGAAGATGTCACTATTTCCCTAGACCAAATCGATGAATAGGACACAAATACAGATGCTGCATAGGTGAATATACTGGGCCAGATGCCACTATTGATATAGGCTATCAATATTATCTCACAAAAGGAGAAGTCACCCGAGCCATATGCAAGCATACCCAAAGATACGGGTAATGATGAACATAAATATACAACTGATGAAAAAAATGTAGTAGATGGAGAACCAAAAGAAACATATGGAGAGAACAAAGACAAAGGTGAAGAAGAGAAGAAATATGATGCTAGTCCTAAGGATACCAAAGGAGATGCTACAGATAAACCGAAGGTTGATGTGGAGATGTCAATTCCCAATTGACAAGAAGATATCGAGCAGTAGGAAAAAGACTTGACACCACCAAACCCTTCATCGAATACATCTGAACAAGCAAAGGATCTTGATATGGTGCTACATTTAGGTAATTCCCATACAATATCCAAGAAGAAGAAGAAGAACAAGAAAAACAAACTACACGTTACACTAGATAAAATAATAGAGATACCAAAATGTGATCCAACTACATTGGATTATGAATCTCTAATTGAGTATGGAGAAATATGTCAGCAAAAAGATATGAAATAAAATCTTAAGATGGAGCACAAGGAATCTCAAGTGCTACAAACAACAAGGGACATATTAACACATATTGTTCCTAACATAGATGTTGATCACAATGCCCCAATCCTTGATCAACTAATTGTTCTTATCGATGCCATCCAATCACAGAATATGGATGTAGAAAAAGTAATTGAAGAATGAGTAGAGAAAAAGTACCAGTATAAATTAACAGAAAAAATCAGCCAAGAAGTGGCAGAGAATAAATTGAAGCTGTCTGAAAAAGTAAGTGAGTTAGTACCTATCATTTCAGAAGCAATATCCTTAGTTCAAAAGTTAAGCACATTACAAAAATTTACTAAGGAAAATAGTGAAAAGATTGCACAAATAGATGCAGATCTTACATCTAGTGCTAAAATTCTCTCAACAACAAACAATGTAATACAGTTGCATTATGCAAAAGTAATGGAAGCTAAGAAGTTGATACTTCAAATCCAAGAGGCAGAATCAAGGTTTAGGGATGAGGTAACTGAGCTATAAGCTCAACTATTACCGAATCTGATGTACTGCAGAAACATATGACAATGGCAATGCAATTGATAGCCACCCCAGAGATGTCTGTCACTGACAACATCTATGATATGCATGTTAGGATCACATTAGAGAAAATGGAACTTGAACACCTATAAGAGAAATGGGAGAAGATGATGGAGGACATAAAAACCTCTCACTCCCACATTTTTGACAAGATGTAAGTCATTACACCTTTTACCTTATTATCAAAAAAGAGGGAAAATGATATGTATAGGAGGAAATCAATAGGATACAAAGGGGAAATGATATTTATAAAGGAAATGATAAGTGTAAATACATATACTACACCAACATATACATAGGGGGAGTCATAAATGACAAGGTAAATATATGATGTACATTACTAAACATTTTAGTATTTGCACATATCAGTTTTTGATACTAATGTCAAAGGGGGAGATTGAAGACATTATTTTTTCCATTAGTATTAGAGGAAAAATATTTTTGAAACCATCGGTAACACCAACACTAAAAGTCAGAGTTTAGAGAAAACCTGACAGACAAGTTTCCAAGCAAACCCTACGACAAAGTGCAACCCAAAAATGTTACAATGGAACCCGACAGAATAACCCAACAGAGAAAACTAGACAGAGGAATCTGATAAGCAGAGTACAGTGCAAACTAATAGAACAAATGACAAAGGAACCCGACAAACCTTGAAGAGCATCCCAAGCACCAATCTACTGAGAGATAGTTATAATATTGAGAAATGTGGATTAGACTTCCACGTCAGATAAAACACTTGTGTTTTATATTTAGCTTTTCTATTAGCTTTAAATCCATTTCTCTAGGGACAAGCAATGCAATTTTAATTGTTTTAATCAGTCTAACTAATTAGAAACATGTAAACTAGGAGATCAACGTCAAGTTTTAAACCTTCGATCATAGAGTTATCATTGTAATACATGAAACTCATATAGGTCAAAATCATTATATAAATAGATATGTAATCTATTAGAACATATATGTGTGATGATGATTGTAGCCAAGGAGAACATCTATGGATTATACTAAGAGTTTTATGTAGAAGAAAAACCAAGGATGAAATCAGTTATCAAGAACAAGAGCCAAGGCTACCGAGTAGAACAAAGGTATTGATCAATCACAATAGGTGATACATTAAACATATAATCTTTATTGGATATGTAATCAGCAATTGTATATTGCACATACTCAAGTCATTGAATTTTTTTTAATACATTCTAACTAGTGTAGCAAATAGAAGAAATCCTTGTGAAAGGTGGATTTAACAATCCTTTGTAAATCTCTTAACTGAGTGCACACTAAACAGTGTTGCTAAATCTCTTAACAGAGTAGACCTTAACCAGTCTCTACATAATACTCCTAACATGGTAGATCATCAAAAGTG
This sequence comes from Thuja plicata, assembly GCA_018584345.1. Taxonomy (NCBI): domain Eukaryota; kingdom Viridiplantae; phylum Streptophyta; class Pinopsida; order Cupressales; family Cupressaceae; genus Thuja; species Thuja plicata. The sequence goes on from MU224272.1 coordinate 83,101, forward strand.
ATCAAAATTGTAAGCCTTAACCGGCCCCTTCCATTCTGTAGATAGTGAAGCTTTGTGGGTTTCATACCCACCGCATTTTTTACATTCTAACAAGGGTTTTTTGTGTTACCAAACATTGCGTCATGTGTCTATACATTTCATGAATGTTTTACATGCTTATTGAGTTAATGAATTGATATAACATACATAAAGATAGGATAGCATATATGGTTGGTAATACAATTGATTACTAAAATGATAAAGGTTAATTGATAAAAATTTGTGGATACTGATTCACCCCTCCCCTTTCAGTACACCATTCCATTATTTCCAACAAAAATGTAGCCCAAATTTTATTGGATGGAGGATTTTTTTTGTTGTTGTTGTTGTATTTTTTTTTAGTTTTGTGCATTAGGGGACCAATGAGTTTTATTATATTTTATATTCATTTTATCTTAATTTCTAATTATTTTGGAGGTCCATCGATGGGAGATGGCCTCCATGACTAGTTTTTAGTAAAATTTTCAATTTTAAGAAAATATGACTTTGTTGATTATAAATTGATGTTATAATGTAGAATGATACATTTATATATGAAATTTTAATCCTTGAATTGTATTGGACCCATTGTATAGCATTTTGGCCATTTGGGAATTTGTGCATATATGATTTTTTGGTCTCAATTTGATGAAAGAACTTGATGTTGTTATTTGGATTTTTAGCTATTTATCTAATATTTTGGTCTTGTTGATCCTAGGGTAGGTAATAGGACAAATTATTGGAGTGTTATAGATGAGGGTTGGGGTATAGAGGGGTTACCAAGATAGCTCATTAAGCATTTTTTTAAATTAAGTTAAAAGCAGTGATACATTAATAAAATGAACCAAGATAAAAATAAAGTGGATGCCTCCTCTCATGGCCTTGAGTGCTCATATAGAGTAAGGATGAGTTGGAGAAGGCCTATCCATATGTGGGAAATGTTAGGAATAATAGTCCACAAGACAATTGAGAGCGGGGGTGAATCAATTGTAATCTAGATTATTAAACTTTATACTTTATAAACCAAATCTACAAATGTAAATGATAACACAGTAAATGCCAACACCATAACACAATATTTGTTGTTGAGGAAACCATGTTAAAGGTAAAACCCCAGTGGGATTTAACACCCACAAATAATGTACTGAGAGTATAGTATCCTTGTTAAAAGATATTAGCCTTGTTAGGAGCTTGTTACAAAATTACAGTACACAGTCCCTGTTAGGAGATAGACCCTGTTAGGAGTCACTAAAAATAGTAGGCTAACTGCTAAGGCACACTTCCCAAAGAAGGTTAAAGTCACCCTCAAGGATTCAAAATCCGAATCAAGTGTATAAAGAAAATACACATTCCAGTGAACCGTCTGACAGCAACTATCTTTGCTTCGTCAGTTCCAATGAAGTATCAACTTTGCTTGTATCCAGCAGTCAACAAGCTTTGCAACTTCCACGCTTCTCTTTCTTTATCTTTCTCTCTCACACTTCTCCACAAGAATTTATCATTCATATATACCCTCTTACAATAATTGATTAGGTTGGCTAGTTAAGCTTTCCTAATACATAATTAACTAGGTCGGCCAATTAAGGCTTTCCATCATACAAATAATTACATATCCCCTTACAAAGATACACACAGTATCTATGAAAAGTATACAACATTTACAATCCATTACATATGCTTCCATATCCGTAATTCATGCTCACAACTAATTTCACACCCTACATGTCTGAAGTCGACTAGGAAATAGGTCTTCCCCAAAATACACACCACAAATGACATCATTAGTATCCAATCAACAATCAAACTCAACCCATTACTCTATCATATGTTGGATGTCCATCAGTAAGCTTGTAAGTTTTGAAATATCTTCGCTAGAAAGATATACCCAAAACACAGAGACCACCTCTGTCCAAAATCACAGTTACAGTCCAGAAAACCAGTCTTCACTAAATCAACTATAACATAAAAAGCGACCTTAGGAATAAGTTTAGCACACATCCTTCTGCATAAATCCAAATTCAATCATTCTAAATCATCCGTATAGTATTCGTACACTCCTTCCAATTAAGTAGCTAGTTTGTTTCTCCATAGAAATATATGTTGATATTAGTGACAAAACATGAATATTAACAGCATGATCAGTAACCAAAACTGATATCATCTAACAATATCCCTCTTTGGTATCGATGGAAACATATGGGAAAATCCCTATGTATCAACCCAAAAGTACTCTCTCTCAATACAGTCTTCTCAATATCCTCAACACAAATCTCCCCAAAATAGTAGGGATTTTCATATAGATTTCTTCCCCCTTTGGCAGCAATGGAAAAGGGTGCCATAACTCATCTATAGTCTTTTGTAAGATGTAGGTTTTTCAAATCTTCATGTCTAATTAGCTAGGTTCAAGATCACCCAAATGTACTCCATAATATTCTCCTGCAATCACTCTCCCTAAGGAGTAGATCTATACATCAAGTCCAGAGAATGATATAGCTCTGAGATCCATTGGACTAATGGACATCTGCATCATTTAGTTTTCACTGGGAGGGACCATCACCCCAAAAATGCCTCTGATATATTCAAAAGCCTCTTTTGGCAAAGGTTTAGTAAATATATATGCTATCTGTTCCTTGGTGCTAATATACTCCAGTTTAATCTCTCTATCTGCTACCTTCTCCCTCAAGAAATGATACTTGATGGAAAAAATTTTAGTCTTTGAACATGCATTATAGGATTCTTTGACATATTCACTATGATGGTGTTATCACAATGGATAATCACTAGTTCTTTGAAAATTATTCCAATGTCCACCATTTGTTTCATCCAAACAACTTGTGTACAGTTTATTGCAGCAGCAACATACTCTAAGTCAGCAGTAGACTGAGCAATACAGTTCTACTTCTTGCTCAACCAAGAAACCAACCTTTTTCCAAGGAAAAATGCACCACCACTTGCACTCTTCCTTTCATCCACATTACCTTCCCAATCAGAATCAGTAAAAGCCTGCAATATAAAATCATCAGATTTTTCATACCATGAACCATATTCTACTGTTCCTTTCAAATATTTGAAAATTCTTTTCATAGCAGAAAAATGTGTCTCTTTAGGATCTGCCTAATATCTAGCCACAATTCCAACTACATTCATAATATATGGTCTAGTGTGTGTTAGATATTGTAGACCTCCAATCATTGATCTATACATAGTCTGCCCAATACTTTGAGTCTCATCACTTTTAGTTATTTTGTTCCCTGTTACCATGGGTGTACCAACAGGTTTACAATTTTCTATTCCAAATTTCTTCAACATTTCCTTAAGATAATTGGTCTGATATATAAAAATTCCATTCTTACTCTGATTAATTTGCAAACCAAGAAAAAATTTCATCTCACCAATCATTGACATTTCAAACTCATTCTCCATTTCTTTAGAAAACTTCTTATTCATTTTATCATTGCCTCCAAAGATGATATCATCAACACAAACGTCTATAATTAAGATTCCATCTTCATCAGTTCTTAAATATAAATTACTGTCTGCATTACCTTTTCTGAAACCAAGATGAAGTAGATGTTTATCCAGTCTTGCATACCATGCCCTCAGTGCTTGTTTCAATCCCTACAGTGCCTTCTTTAGTCTGCAAACCATGTTTTCATCACCAGTCAAAGGAAAACCATCAAGTTGTTCAATGTACACTTCTTCTTCTAGATCACCATTCAAGAATGTTGACTTCACATCCATCTGATACACTTCGAAGTCTTTATGTGCAACATAACCAAGGAATAGTCTCACAGCTTCCAATCTGGCAACAGGTGCAAATGTTTCTTCATAGTCTATGCCTTCTTGTTGTGAGTAGCCTTTACATACTAGTCTAGCCTTATTTCTTACCACTATACTTTCCTCATCCATCTTGTTTTTGAAAACCCACTTAGTGACAATCACATTTTTGTTCTTAGGTCTTGGAACCAATTCCCAAGTATTGTTTTTCTTTATCTGTTCTAGTTCTTCTACCATGGCTTTAGTCCAAGATTCATCTCTACATGCTTCATCAATAGTCTTTGGTTCAACCTGAGAAATAAAAAAGATCTCATCTCTAACTCTAGATCTAGTCATCATGCCTTTGCTTGCATCACCAATAATTTGATCTTTGGGATGGTTTATCTTGACATACCTTAGTGTCTCCAATGTCTCAGTAGCTTTGGCATGTTCTTCTTCTTCAATCACATTCTTGATCATCAAGGGTCCTTTAGGTTCAACATCAACTTCTTTTGTTTATGTTATCTGACCACAATCATATATGATTTCCTGAATTTGAAACTTTTCATCTATCCTCACATTGGCGCTTTCAATCAGTTTTTTCAGTCTCAGATTGAAACATTTATATGCTTTACTCTTAGTGGAATAACAAAGAAATATTCCTTCATCACTTCTAGAATCAAACTTTCCTATCTCATCATCTCTCTTGATATAACATTTACTACCAAATATTCTAAAATATTTCATAGTAGGTGCATGATCAAACCATAATTCATAAGGAGTTTTATTTGTACCTTCTCTAGTCTGAATTTTGTATAATGTGTACACAACAGTGCCAAATGCTTCTCTCCAATGAACATGTGATACATTCCCTTCCAGCAACATAGTCCTTGCAACATCTAATATGGTTATGTTTCTTTGCTCTGCTATCCCATTCTGTTTTGGAGTTCTAGGAGCTAAAGTCTGTCTATGTGTTCCATTTTCTTCATAGTATGTATTAAATAGTTTTGATGTAAACTCTCCTCCTTTGTCTGATCTCAAAAATTTCATCTTTATACCAAATTTATTCTCAACTTTCTCTTTGAATAGCTTGAACTTGTCAAATGATTTAGATTTATCTCTCAAATATGTAACCCACATCATTCTAGAGAAGTCATAAAAAAAAGTATAAAATGCCTTTCACCATAGTATGATCTTGTTCTTGTAGGACCACATAGATCTGTATGCACCAGATCCAACTTCCCTTTTGTTGAATAAGCTTTTCTCTTGAAAGTGCTTCTAGTCTGTTTCCCCATAACACATTCTCTACACATAGTGTTAGATGGCTTTACAATTCTAGGTAGATCTCTTACTGCTTTTTCATACTTACCTTCACAATCTTATCAAAATTAACATGAAAAAATATTTTGTGCCATAACCAACTGTCATCAACCTTTGCAATAAAACAAGAAGCTTCAGATGTGTTCAATTCAAATACATTACCTTTGGATTTAGTACCAGATTCTATCAAGTCTCCTATTTTACTCTTGATAGAACATTTTCCATTTATTAAGTTTAGTTGATAACCCTTTTCCAATAGATGTCCAACACTCAACAAATTGTTCTTAAGTCCATCAACAAGTAATACATTGTCAATGTTAGTATTTCCATCCAAGGAAATAGATCCAACTCCAATAATAAGTTTAGGAGTATTATCACCAAATCTAACAACACCACCATCATGTCTTTTCAAACTCACAAACTTATTTTTATCTTCAGTCATATGATGTGAACAACCACTATCTATGACCCATTCAGATTTCTTTTCAACTCGGGATACTAATGCTTTTTCTTCATGCATAGGTTCATCATCCTCAATAGAAATAAATCCAATTTCATCATAGCCACCATCTTCATCATCAGATATACCTTCACTAGCATAATAAAATTCTTTATCCTTTGAGAGTTTAGATTTGAAAAACTTAGGTTTGTGCTTTAGAATTCTTGTAGGACATCTAGATGCAATATGACCGATCTTGTTACATGAAAAACATTTCAAGGGTAATTTTCCCTCAAAATTACCCTTACCTCTCTTTTCTCTTTTGGCAATCAGTGCTAAGATTTCATCTAGCTTTCTTTAGATTCTTTCTGTATTTGTTCCCATTCATCAACATAGGAACCAAGTTCTTCTATTAGGTCATTACTACTCGTGCTTGTATTTCCAGGTAAGGTTTTTTTTCTTTTGTGCACGGTTTCTTTGAATGCTGACTCAACCTTAGGTAAAGTGTCTCTCAATTATGTGGCTTCAAATGTAGTTAGCTTGCCAATCAACATCTCTCTGGTGAAGTTCGGTGTCAAAGGTATGATATCCTCTATAGCATGAACTTTGGTTCTGTATGCAGGTGTCAATGATCTGAGTATCTTTGCAATTACTTCTTCCTCACTGTAAGTTCCTCCAGAGTTCCTAATACTAGTAACTACCTCAATAATTCTCTGTGCCTATGCTCTGATGTTCTCATCTTCTCTCATCTTCAGCGATTCCATCTTTGTCTTCCAGCTCTATAACTTTTCTTGCTTTGTAAACTTGTCTCCAACATATAGTGCTTCCAGTCTTGTCTAGATTTCATGTGCAAAGTCCAAGTCCTTTACTTCAGTAAATTATCCTTCTGATAGTGCACTGATTAAGGATTCCCTTGGAACCATATCACATGAGAATATATTCTTTTGATCTTCACTAGCTTTCTCTAATTCATCATCAGTCACTACCTTTTCCTTCTTCTTTGTTATTATCCAGTAATCAAGTCCTAGACATAGAAAATGTGTTCTCATCTTGTTCTACCAACTGCCATAATTTTTAGGATCAAACATTGGACTATCCTTCCTATAGTAAGTCATCTTCAGGATCACCTTAAGCTGTTAAACTTTCTCACTGAGGACCAAGAGCTCTGATACCAATTGTTAGGAATAACAATCCATAAGACAATTGAAAGGGGGGTGAATCAGTTGTAATATAGATTATTAAAATTTATACTTTATAAACCAAATCTGAAAATGTAAATGATAACACAATAAATGCCAACATCATAACATAATATTTTTTGTCGAGGAAACCCTGTTAAAGGTAAAACCCCGGTGGGATTTAACACCCATAAATAATGTACTGAGAGTATAGTATCCTTGTTAAAAGATATTAGCCCTGTTAGGAGCTTGTTACAACATTAGAGTACATAGTCCTTGTTAGGAGATAGACCCTCTTAGGAGTCAAATAAAATAGTAGGCTCAGTGCCAAGGCACATTGCCCAAAGAAGGTTAAATTCACCCTCAAGGATTCACAATCCGAATCAAGTGTATAAAGAAAATACACACTCCAGTGAACTGTCTGATAGAAATTGTCTTTTCTTGGTCAGATCCAATGAAGTATCAACTCTTCTTGTATCCAGAAGTCAACAAGCTTCGCATCTTCCACACTTCTCTTTCTTTATCTTTCTCTCTCACACTTCTCCACAAGAATTTATCATTCATATATACCCTCTTACAATAATTCTTTAGGTTGGCCAGTTAAGCTTTCCTAATACATAATTAACTAAGTTGGCCAATTAAGGCTTTCCATCATACAAATAATTACATAGCCCCTTACTAAGATACACATGGTATCTATAACAAGTATACAACATTTAAAATCCATTACATATGTTTCCACATCCGTAATTCATGCTCATAATTAATTTCACATGCTACATGTCTGAAGTCGAACAGGAAATAGGTCTTCTCCAGAATACATGCCACAAATGACGTCATCAGTATCCAATCAAAAATAAAAATCAACCCATTACTCTATCATATGTTGGTTGTCCATAATTAAGCTCGCAAGTTCTGAAATATCTTCACCAGAAAGATATACCTGAAACATAGAGACCTGCTCTGTCCAGAATGATAGTTACAGTCCAGAAAACCAGTTTTTACTAAATCAATTGTAACATCCATAGTAGGTAACATAAATTCAAGAGACCTTAGGAATAAGGTCAGCACACATCCTTCTACATAAATCCAACTTTGATCATTCTGAATCATCCGTACAGTGTCCATACACTCCTTCCAGTTAAGTAACTAGTCTGTCTTCTCCATAGAAATATATGTTGACATCAGTGACAAAACATGAATATCAATAGCATGATCAGTAACCAAAACTAATATCATCCAATAGGAAATTGATCAAAGGCATGATTGGTATCCTATCCATCCATGGGACATTGATTCAGGGCATCACTGAGCTTCCTTTCCTTCATGAAAGGATATCTTAGATTTTTTACAAACTTCTAGTGGGACTTAGCTTGAATATTTTTCTAATTATTTTAATGCATTTAAGGCTCTACATAAACATCTATGATTATTAGCATTTATAAATAGAACATGGTGTCTCAAAGTCTCTACAATAAAGCATTTTGATAAAGACTAAGTTTTTCTATAGAACAACATCTAAACCTAGGGTTTGAAGTCAAGGTTATTGAAAATTTCTACCTAGCATTTTTCATTTTGCATGTCTATTTGGTGTCTCCATGTCTATCATTTAATTTTAACACTGGAATTGTTTTGAGAGATATGTAATTTGATATGCTAATAGTTTTTAGGATTCTATACTTATACGAGTACCCATTCTTTAGTTTTGACCACCTATTTAGCTCTTGAAGTGAAGAAAAAGTGGTATCATGGTGTTCCATAGGGGCACTTCCTATAGTGATTTTTTTCAATCTATAAGTACTTTGAGTTAGATTTAAGTAATATGTTGCTAGTGAGAGCCTTGATTGAATCAAGGTACCCTGTATACCTTGTTTAAGGGATTACAATATATTTCCTTTATTTGTCTTTTGTTTTTTTATGTTTAGTATTATGCTAGTGCATGGTCATGAAACAACCATTCAATTCAATACTTGATATTGAGCACAATTATATCAAATTTTAATCATGTGTAAGGTTAATTTTTCATTAAAATATATTTTGTTTAATCTTACGCTTTACACAAAGGAAATTATGCAAATAGGTAGATGTTTTATTCACCTTGCATAAACCTCATGGATTGATGTACAAATTTATCATACCCATGAAGATATTAGAATGTTCTTGGAATCAAGGACTTGACCTGTGACTGTAGAATAGGAATCAAGGATGCCCTCACAAATGTATGGATCTATGAATGCCACTCCTAGATCTTTAATGTAGATATAATTAATAATCACTTGTAATGAAGGAGAGATGAATGTGGATGGAAAGATATTCTTTCTTGATTGATATTCCTCTAGTTGATCATTATGTAAGAGAAAATTCCTTCAATGAAGAATATTTCCTTGGAATTGACTTTAGAAAACTAGATCTTCATGTTTTCCTTCAAATCTTGAATATAGTTGTTCATTTGTCTTTGATTACTTGATTGCACTTGATATATTGATTGATTCTTGATCATGAATTCTTGAGAATAGTAATGGATGCAAAAATGAGGAGAGATAGGACATTTATACACTTCATCCATAATTTCAAGATTGAAAAATAAGGGAGGTCGGCCACATGATCTAATTTCTCACTAACACCTCAACATGGGGATCCATACCAAATTTGGTCCTAAAATATAGGAATAAAATATTTGAAACATTTTTTTCCTAGGTATAAAACATTTCAAGCATTCTATACCTAGGAGAATTAACCCAAATTTGAACAGGGTGTCTGGATGGTAAAAAATATGAGGGAAAAGAAGAATCAGGTTGCTAGGATCAAGCATAACAGACATCAGATCTCAAGATTTCCAAAATGGGGCCTAGTAGAGCATCTAATTAAGAGTGTTAAATTTTTAGGATGATACAAGTTTTTTATTATTATTAGTTATACATTTCGAGTTCCTAGCACAAGTTTTATAAGAAATGAGTATCCATAGAAATTAACATTTGATAATCCTTTAAACTACTTGTTGTCATCTATTCTTACACACATGTTGTAATAATCTCAATAAACTACACATAATTATTAATATTTCAAGATTTGTATATTTTGGATAGTGAAAACCTAACAAGTCGATAAAATTAATCATTTGTGACTCTAGATATGCTTTCTTGGACTTTTTTCACACAAAAGGATAATAGCTTCTCTTTTACTACACCTTATTATTCAATACAATATGCATAGAATACAACATACCCCAAAGAAAAAATCCAATTAAAAAACTAAACCACATATGAAAGGTTAATCATGGTTGCGTTAACTTGATATGCAAAACCTATAAAAATAGACTGGTAAGCAATGAATTCAATTGAAGGGTTCCTTAATTGCAAAAAAGATTAGTATTATAATTTATACCAATACATTAATAGGTGCTTCTAGAAATTAAATTATTGAATTAGTGATCTGTTAGAAATATATGATTGTTGTTTGTTATAATTAATATCAAATAGAGTGTTCCCGAGGAGTTTGAGTTTGTGTTCCCTCAAGCTTTGTGTTATGGAATTTTTCTATTCTTAGTACTGTGGGTTTGTATATTGTACCTTTAGTATAGTGGAAGATAAGTATATTATTAGTGCTGAACTATAAAGTATTAGAGGACATGTATGTATCTTGTATGGTTTCAGAATAATGGAAGATTGGTATGTACCCTATGTTAGTTTTAGAATAGTGGAAGATAGCTACGTATATTACAATCATGAGTAGATGGTGTTTTATAGTGTTCATGTGGTTTACTCTTATATCTAGAAGTCTACTTGGTCTGAATGCCTATTGTTTAATTGTAGTAGTAGTGTGTTGCAAAGAAAATACAAGGTTTAAAGTTGCATTTATTTATCTTTGTTGAGTTCTTTCTATTAAAAAACTCAGGGTTGACGATGTGATACTACTGATACACATGAATTCAACTTTTGGCCTTGCTCTTTGCATTCTCTAGTGATCAAGAATGTGCTCCTAGTATTTTGAAAAATCATGTCATATAGTGTTGCATTTGTTTCTAGTTGTTTTTCTTATCCAAAAATATGATGTGGAGTGTTTTGATGTGGCACATTGACATGGCTTTTGTTATGGCATTTTGATATAGCTTATGATGTAGCATATTGACATGGATTCTAATGTGTCTTATAGATCTTTTCATAGCATGTGGAGGTGTTGTTATAGCTAGCATTTGGTAGTTTTCTTCTACATGTTTGAATTATCCTTGGTTGTTGTTCCTCTTATTATAGATCTGGCATTAGGACATGTCTAGTGTGTTCTTGGTTCATCCCTCTCCTGGAATGGATCATGAATTCAGTTTTTGGTCTTGGTGCTATATTTATTGATTGTTGAAATATCATATTTAGGTCCAGGTCTTATACTTAATGACTGTATCTTATCTAGACTAGTTCGTGCTATATGGGACCTATGTATTTAATGTTTATCACTTATTTGTTTGGGTCCTTGGTTCAGAATCTTTTGGTATTGGTATTATTTTCATTTTTCTATTGCCTTGGCTGACATGAAACTCATTTGTAAATATCTTTTAGTTTGGACGACCTTGTTGTAATATCTAATGATCTATCTTGTTGTAGACACATAAACTTATCCACAATTTCACTTAAATTTATTCTATTAAGTAAGTAGGCATGATTTCTTATTTAAGTAATTTATTATTATTAATTTCTATCATTCTCCTCTAATTTTATTTATTAAATCTTTTAATCACAAAAATCCTTTACGTGATTCATTTAAATCCATTAATAAACTTCTTTGACGAAGCATTAATATACCTGAATCCATCCTATCCCTAACCTTTACCATCTCATAAATCCTTCTATTCATAATGCTTCCACCTCCACCAATTTTAACCACTTACAAAATTTGGGATAAAATTTGTTTCAACCACCTTCAACTACCCTTCCTCTATCCCACATCCATGCCACATTTCCTATATCATATGAGGATATCTATAAAACCATATCCCCTTTCACATTTCAATTCTTTTACACCTGGGATTTCTAGCACTCACATCCTTAATCTTTCTTGCTTTTGTATTTTCAATATATTTTGAACAAATAATCAATCTCCATTCTCCAATAGCCAGCTTGTGCATTATGCTTCTGAGAGTACCAAAAATATAATTGAAAGAGACATGGTAGATAGTAGAGAAATGGAGTGGAATATCCATTGATTGCATTTTTTTTTGTTTCATATTTATTTTACATTTATATTCAATAGGAAATAACTTCATTGAGATGATGTTAAAGTACTTTGAATCTTGTGTTTATGGTTGGACATTTGTGGATTCATAATTTAGATTTAAATTTTCAACATTATTACACTTGTAGATAAGGACTGTTGGTGCTTTGGAAAAATGTAAGTGTAAAGTGTGAAGCAAGAGAAGTGTGCTAACCAACTCAACAACTGATAGAGTAGAGTTGAGTCACAATGGCTGAGAATAAATAGTAGTAATATTTTTTTTCTATTGTGGATAGTGTAGTGTAGATCAACTGCATTATCAGGAGAATATATTTTTATCTACTTTGAAGACTTGTAAGAAATTTAAGACAATGAGCCATAGGTACTTGAATTTTTTATTCTATCTTTCTACATTGGCAAAGAGCCTATGTATGCAATTCTGGAGAAGTGAGAAAATATTTGTACTATAAGGAAGTAGGCCTTCTTTATCTGTATACATTGTTGTATTGGTAGTGAGCCTCTGATTGGTATTTTGGATTAGTATGCTCCAAATCTTTTGTAATCGGATTATATACTTCTATGAATTATATTTTTGGGCAAGTGCTCACCATGGTTTTCCCTAATTTGTATTTTTACATATAAGTCTTGGTGTTCTTATGTTGTTGGTTCTATTCTATACTTGCGTAATCTTACTTGTGGTGCTGAATGAAGTTAGTTGGTTACGTTTTATTTTATGTTGATTCATCCCCTCCACTCTCCACATCCAAAGTGTATTTAGAAATTTGTACCAAAGAATGGTTCCTCTAGAAGAATATTAACCACTTGAGATAGATCTAGAATGACACAAAATTTTCACTTTCAAACACGGGTATTTGATATTACAAATTTTCCCTATTAGTGATGACATGTAACTGATTAAATGTTTGATAATGTTAAGTTGAAGATGATGCAAGGAATTAAAATAGTTAATGGTTTGTATTTTCATTGATGTCAACTTGATATCATTTGTACAGTCATGTACATAATGCCAAAGAATTCAGAGAATCAATGGAACAAAGATTATGCTTTAAGTAATGCATAAAAGTTGAGTATTCACTAAGTGACAGACAACACCGATGGAGGGCACACAATCGATAAAGGAAAAGAAAAGTCACAGTGATGCCCGACGAGCAGATGATAGTGTTTCCCAATGAAGCAAAATCATAGTGATAATTGACGATTAAAATCCAAGGATGCCTGACGGACGGAGATCTCGAGGATAACTGGAGTCACACCGAAGGAACTGGCAGTTGTCACCGACAACTAATTATAGAGTTGATTGACAGAACAAAGAGTTCAGAAAATGAAAAAATACCTCGGTGGCAGAGCTTAAGGATAGACTTAACTGGTTGTTTTATTTTTTTTATTCAACCAGAGTTAAGTAATTGATTTAAAGAAGATTTATACAGTTGGAAAGAAGATAACTATGAGATAAATCAGGAGTTAAAGCTGTAAATTAGATTGGATGGATTGTTTTTCACGCCAAGAATCAAGAATCAAAAATTAAGGAATATCATGTCTATATAAGAGACAAGCATAATTCATTTATGAAATCACAAGAATTCACATACACGGGAAGGGGAGTGAATAGAAAGAGGATGCTGAAGAGAAACTGGTGAAGGATAACTTCATACAGTCCCGATCAATGAAGCTAAAGAAGAGTTAAATAATTCTGCGGACACCGACGAATAGTGAAGCATAGCATCACATAGCAGAAAGTGTGGAGCACAAGGAATTGAATTGATACATTGATTAGAGAGGTATTGTACTTAAATAGATCTAAAAATCTGCAATTCAAGTTGCATTAGAAATAGGTCATAGTGTTTCACTTTAACCATTGAAGCATCAAGTCTCTTGACAGAGCAGGACTTAACTGTCTTCTATAATTGAGGTATATCCTAACAGATTGCCAAAAAGGTTGATTCATAAAAGTAGCATTGAAATTGCATAAAGCCTATTGATAGCCTAAGAAGAAGGTTGATTC
>MU224273.1:3839-32908 GCA_018584345.1 Thuja plicata
TGATTACTTATATGTATGAAGCTTTATAGGATCTGTTATCAGCAATTGAAGATTGCATATATCATCAGATCAAAGACTTATGTAGTTGCATTCTAACAAGTGCATCACATCTAAAATCCTTTTGTAGTAGGTGGACTTAACCGTTCTTTCCAAATCTCTTAATAGAGTGCACACCTAACAGTGTTGCTAAAGCTTCAAATGAAGTAGATCTTAATAGGTCTCCACTATAATACTCCTAACCGGGTAGGTCATCAGAAGTGACCAATTGTAAGCCTTAACCAGCCCCTTCTTATCTGCAGATAGTGAATTTTTGTGGGTAACAATCTTCACCGTAGTTTTTACTTCCTTAACAGGAGTTTTCTGTGATATCATATCTTGTGTCATGTGTTATCTATTTTCATGAATGTTTCTATTATGGTTACATACTAAAAATAATGTATGATATGATTACATATGCATAAAGAAAGATGAACAGTTAGATAAGATAAATTACAAACTGATGACTAAGGTTTAATGGGCTAACCAAGAAATGTTTTAGAGGTATTGATTCACCCCTCCCCTCTCAGTACATCATCTCAATATAGTTCCAACATCATATACATCTTAACATTAAAGGAACTCAATCCCCATACTCCATCATTAAATCTAGATCTAGCATTGATAGACCTTCATCCTTATTGGGTTGTGCTAATTTAATTTAGGGTTTAGGGTGAGCCTTTGTGGGTGTTCCTAGTGTATCATAGGCCCTCCATAGTCCATTTGATTTGGTGAGTGATCTTTATACATAGAATTTATCATCATTTCATATGATACAACATATAATGCATAATAATGGTGAACCACAAGGTACACTTGAAAATATAAGGATGGATTTTGTTTAATCATGCATGGCTATGTTGGAATGCTCATCAACTTATTATCTCTAGCTAGCTTGAATCAAATATATGATCCCTTGTAATACCCTTCCTCTTGAGACTATTGTGGCTAGAGAACCAAATCTTCTAGGCTTGTAGATGACCCAAAAATTCCAAGATATTTGACTGGTGATAGGAAATCATTGGATTATGTTAATGATTGATGCCTAGGCTACTACAAGGGATTGGACAACATTCACTAAGTTCATACAAGTGAAATATTTTCAACCACTCCCCTATAATTAGAGGTGGGAGGCTATAGATTGGGGTGGGTGGGAGAAACGTTACCCTAGTTGTGATATGAGAATGATTGAATTGGTAGTTACCGTACCATCTAGGAAATTATAATTTAAGCTAATTTTTGGATCAACAGGGTTTGAAATTAATCACCTATAGCATAGGGGTCATCGATACCAAGTGTTACCCATATTGTAAATAAGGTAGATGAAATATCATTAAGGTCACAAGGTAGTATTGTTAGAAGATACCTATGGGTGGACAAATTTGTCATCAATGGCCTAGGAGAGATTGAAATTTAAATCCATTGGACTAGATATACTTACTACCTAAAAAATATCCCTTTCGCCTTTATGACCTTTTATGGATTAAGGGTGGACCCCTAGTGTAATATGGGATATATTGAATCCTCTTCATAGGTCTTTAATGGTGTACTTTACCTAGCTAGGTTTAGGAAGGAGATACATTAAGTCCTCTTCCTAGTTACTATTTGCATAATCCTATTCATCCCCTAAGTGCATGACCTTATCCCTTCACATGATTGTTATGTTATAGCTTTCTAGATAATAAATTATGGAATATTACAATACAATGAAATGAACTTTCTATATACGTAAGGATGAAACCCTAAAGACATGTTGAGATCACACAAAGTCTAAATCCTATAAAATTAGACATAAAATAGAAAGAAAAAAAAAAAACCTAAGCTTAAGAGAGAAGGTGTGAATAGAACCTCAAGTCTAGCTACCTATATAAATTACCTTGTTCACACCAACATTGATAAAGTAATAAAGCACCAATATAGAAGGTAAATTAAACCTTGATACAATTTAAAATATGATAGAGCACTAAAAAAATTAGATTTGGAAAACCCTAATTTAGAAGATCAAACCCTATGTTATGAATAAATATTGAGCTCACCAAAAAATTAATGGAAAATAAACGACACACACACACATATACAAAAAAACAAGAATTTAAAAATATAATATATGCCTCATTATAATTTTAAGATGTAATAATTATTAATTGTAAACATATGTTATGTTAGATGTGCATAATGAAAAATGTTCATATCTCAAAAAAAGATCTTTGTAGTTTCATTGGCTAAGATGACACCTACATTTTATTTTTCCTTTTTCCAAAGTTTTTAGTAGTGCCCTCATGTAATATTTAGTTGTCACCGAATTAATATGAAAACTAAAAAAATTTAAAATTTCATGAACTACAATTAATTTTTTATCACTGTGTTTTTTTCCAAATTTGATAGATGTCTCATTCATTTTTTCAAATGAATTTATTTAAGTCTAGTTTTTAGTATTTTCAATGTCACTTAACAATTTTGTTTGGACCATGGTTTTCTTTCACTCACCTAATTATGCAAAGGGGGTGGTCCTTAATAGTGAAAAAAGTGACCTTATAATGAAACAAGATGGTTCATATCGGCAATTTAATAATGAATTATTTAGGAATCAAATATCCCTTTACTTAAATAGGATAATAATGTTTTTGAGCTTCATTATTTCCAAATGTTCCACAAGATTAAAGTAGGTATTATTTTGCCTGTGAATTGAAAGAACTTCAACGTGTAGTTTTGCGGCATTCCATTTCAATTTGGTATAACTAGACAGTTCAAATGGAAGGAGAGATACCAAAAGATATATCATGAAAACCAAGTTGAAGATCCAATAGAAAAACAAATAATAGATGTTGGATGGTCTCAACAACTTGTAAACAAATAAATTACTATCATGATTCAATCTTCAAAAGAGGCAAGTCCCACTTTCAAATAAATGCCCTAAATGAGAAAAATGTGACCTTTTAATGAAATGTTATAGTCAGTGGTAGGTCACTTGATAGTAAAATATGTAGGGGTCCAAGATGCACTTTTACATTGAGAGGATGATTAGACCCTTTTAGAGTTCCTTTATTTCCAAAGTCTCCATAACTTGAAGGTAGGTACTATTTGGGCTATGAATTGTAGGATATTCATCATATATTTAGGACCTTTTGTTTAAATTTTATATCCTTTCAATAAAAATCAATTGGAAAGTGGACCCACAAAAATATTGTGATATGACAAAATTTATTTGATGAGCCAATATTGTTGATCCCAGATCTCGTCTCCCACCTAGATTAGGGTAGTCTAGAAGTTTCACAAGGATGGGACAAATTGTGCCCTGTGAAACAACCTTCAGATTTTTATAGAAGTCGGCTCTTCTCTTGGTGTTTTTGGGAAAAGGGGATGAGTCTCAAAAAAAACCAAGGGGATACACCAGAGATTTTGAAACCCTTCAAACTTGTTTAGAAAAAAACAAGAATGTTAAACCCCATAAATGAGCACAAAATTCCATAGACTCTTCATTGTTGAAAAGAGAACATAACGAAAAGATCCTAGACACAGGTCGAAGCATTCATATCTTCCTATGAGAAGCCCTCATTAAGGCTCATAGGGAAAACACCCTCACTATTTAACTAAACAAAAAAAATTATCCTAGAAGGGATTCATTCACATAATTGCATGGTATAACCCTAGACCAGTAGCATTGAAAGAGTAACTAGACATGATCCAATAACTTGTGAAACAAAATGGATTATAAGAGCGTGAAAGCAATAGATAATAGTTATACTTGTTCAGAAATGACACGGAACCTTAAAACCATCCACATAACATAAATAAATATACATAAAAAGCAAAATTGAGCGTAGTCCAATATATTCCTTCTATTAAATATGCAGAGATTACTAGACTAGGGTTGGAAGAATGCAAATACATCTATATTTACAGTGCTCCTAATGAAAAAAAACTCCTAGAAAAGAAATCCTAGCTCAAACTGAACTCTCCAAAAAGATTTGTTTATTACAATGTGCCTGTAGGTCTTTTATAGAAAGAGATCCCTGAACTGAATCTTGAAAACATTGAGAAAGGCTTTAAATTTTCCACGTGGAAGAATCATTGTGGTGGCCATTATGGTCCTTTAGGCATGCCTCCCTATTAAATTATTATTCTCTTTTCCTATGCGTGGCATGAATGCCATCTACACTTTTCTCAAAGAATATTCCACCGTGATGGGGAGGATGTTGTTGTGATTTGAGATTGTCTCTGGATTTGTTGCTAACCAAAAAAAAAGGTGATTGTCTTGAAGGGTGTAGACCCTGCCACCTTTTGAATGATTTGACTACAGATTGGACATACAACATTCTGGCGGATCTTAAAAGAGAAAACCTTGCTCACTACCATAGTTTTTCCTTCTCACTTCTCCTTGAGGATCCTACGATCTAGTCTTTGGCACTCTCTGCAGTGAGAATGTTTTGGAAGATGAAGTGTTTAAAGGCAAAGAGGTAGGAAAGCCTAATGAAAATTGTACTACTTAGGTGCTTTCTTCTATCCAATCTTCATAGGTCCCAAACCTCCACCCATTATGTTTTTGGTTGTGGTGGACATGCCAACAAATAGATCATTAAAGATTAGGTGTTGGATAGTATCAACAACTTAAAGGAAAAGAAAATCACGAAAGTCCAAGTGTAAATATTGTAAGGGCATAATTTCCAAGTTTTTCACTAACAAAGAGTTATAAGCATATTTGAGAGGGAATTCTTTAATGATCATAATTTGAGCAGTAAATCTAGTTGATTCATTTGGGTATTTTTAAAGTGATCTGAAGTGATGTTATACAAATTATAAATTAATTTAAGTAGTTATGATACATTATAAAATGGATTGACGGTGATCTTTAAAAATTGGTGAGTTGAATAAAGCTTGCATATTGGTTATTTATTTACCACTCATGTTCAAAAAATAAATGCAAGTTGGTTGTCTAATCCCAAACCCTGACGAGGATACATGACGAGTGCATAGTACTTGCGTGATCAGTCACCACATACCAACAAAATGTCTTCCCATTGTTTATCTTTTCATCCCACTACATCAAAACTATAAGAATGACTTACACCTATCATCTCATTAGTTTCAAGTAGTCCAAAACACATAATTATAATGGTTTTTATATAAAATAGTAGCAATTCAATGATGTTTTCCCTTACACAACTATAGGCAAAAGGCATCAATAGAGGTCAACAACAAAACAAGGGTTTTGACCCTTATAAAGACAAACCAAAATGATCATTTAAAACAGGGTCAGGAATAGACTATAAACAACACACTATCATAAAAGCTAGTAGCTCACCTCTAGAGTGGGTAGATAGGTCATCCACAATGTGGGGAGGACAATGAGAGATTGAAGAATGATTTTTTCCTATGTCGTCGAACAACTGTCTAAGTGATACTATCACTATGACCCCTACCACAAGGGGGAGAAAGTGGTGAAACCCTTTTTGTGAGACTATTAGTACAAGGGGAAAAGTGCTAAGAAGGGTACACATCATTAGCAAAAGGTTGGAGCAGAGCAGGAGTGGTGGATTGAGGGGGTCCATGCAGCCAAAGGGGGTCTCACTAGTAGAAAGAGGTGGACTAAGGTCCATTGAAAGATCTCTAATAGGATTTAAAGGCAATGTCTAATTATTTTGTCCTAATTTTTTTTCTTTGACCGGCGATTGATGAGGAACGTCTAATTTTTTGTTTTATTCCAATTTTCCATTTTTTGTGTTTTTGATGGTTTTTTTTGAGATTTTTGATATATAAAATGCAATGAATTTCTAATATACTAAAATTCAAATGAATGACTAGAAATCCAAACACACCAACTAAAAGAAATCAAACTTTATTTTTCAACTAGATAGACAATATGGAATATGTACCAAGAATGAAATTAGACTAATAAATGAAATTTGGTGAATTTATATGATTCCAACCTTAGCCACTGATTGATTCTAATAATTTTAAAATAAAGTTTATTCTGATTTTCTCCAATTTATATTATGATTGTTGATGTCAACTACTATTTTGGGTTCTATGGCCAGCAAGGTAGTGTAGGGCTTTGTTTGCAAGGTAAGACATGTTGCTAAGATTTGTGAAAAAATCTGAATTATAATCTCTAGTCACCGATCATATTCATATTAAAATAAAAATTCAAACCCTAATTGAAACAATGAACTCGTGAGCTGAAAAGGTGTCTACTTCCTCCTTGGCAGTGTTTGGCTAGCGTAATTCAGCTGTAAAACCACAATTCTGCTACAATTTTTGTGATCTATAAATCCTGATGTGAAAATTATACTCTCTCTCCGTAAAGGTAATAATCTCACCTAGAATCAATACCACAATGATCTATCAAGTTGTTAATCAAACAATGAAAATACACTCCATGGGGGAACATCCAGCCTGGTAACTCCAAGAGTTTTTGTTCTTGAAGTTTC
Organism: Thuja plicata; assembly: GCA_018584345.1. NCBI lineage: Eukaryota > Viridiplantae > Streptophyta > Pinopsida > Cupressales > Cupressaceae > Thuja > Thuja plicata. The sequence goes on from MU224273.1 coordinate 10,304, forward strand.
AATCTGCTGAAAAACACTGATCTTGGAGCTCTCTCCACAATATGCAATCAAAATAATAAAACTTGGATCTATAAAATGAAACCGCCAAACTTGTTTTATTCTCCTCCAAGAAATTTCATTAGATTTAAGGTTTCTTAATTATATTTTATTAATTTTTTAATAAAATAAGCCTTGATTATACATTATTAACAATAGCCCCTTTATTTAAAGTCATCTTATATTCACAACTCCTAGGGATTGGGGCTCATGGGCTTATTATAATATTAAGTGAATATATTACTCACTTAAGCATTAATTTATTTAATCCTAACTTAGGAAATATTAAAATATTTCTTAATTTATTCATTAAATGGTATTCTAAATTTAGAACTTGAATATGGTTGAAGCTTTATGATGGACCCTGATTCCTGTAGGCCAACTAGGAATTCCCCTTAAAAATTAGGGATCTTCCCTAAAAATTAGGAGACTGTCTCCAATCCACTAAAATTTCTCAAAAGGGATCATGCTCTACTCCATGGTCCTCTAAGTGGTCAACTAGTCAACTGCCAAAGCTCCCTAAAAAGTACTTGAGTCCTTCTTAAAATGTAGGAATTGTCTTCTGAAAGTACAAAATGACTCATAGAGCCCCTGCAAAGCTCCATGACCCTCTGAATGAGTCCCCTAAACATATTGTTTACCTGCAATAACTTGAATGATAGGTCAACCCTCTACCAACTATTGATTAGTCTAATGAGTGGACATTACAGTCCTCCCCTCTCAGAGTTGCTTACCCACAAGAAACTACAAGGTTGGATGCTGAAGTATAGCCTCTCCTTCCTATATGGCATCCTATAAGGGAAAATCCCTCCAATGGACCAAGTACTCCCTGATAACCATGCTCCTCAAACTCCTCTCCCTCATATCCAAGATCTTAGCAATAATTGGAATCAATTTGCCCTCCTCATCTAATGGAGGTAACTTAGGTGAAGATACAGTGTGTTTCCCCAAAGCCTTCTTCAAGCATGATGCATTAAACATATTATGTGTCTTTCTCTCAGAAGGTAACTTGAGCTCATAGGCCACCTCTCTAGTCCTCCTCAATACTCTGGATGCCCCATAAAACCTTAGCTTGAGTCTCTCTACCCTAGTCCTCTTAAGCGTACTCTGTCTATAGGGTTGAGCGCACAAGCAGACCATGTCTCCCACTTCAAATGACCTCTTTGTCCTGTGACGATCTTCATACATCTTTTTTTAATTGTGTGGGTGTATAATATTATCCTTTAGTGTCTTAAGTGTATCCTAATAATTATGTAATTGTATACACTAAAAAATGGCTTCACTAATTAATTAATTAAATATTTATTATTTAATTAATATAGACTTGATGAATTAATTAAATATTTATTATTTAATTAATATTTATTTCTTCTATTTATTAATTAAATTATTTAATTTATTTAATGCATTCACTATAGTCTATTCTTCTTATCCTAAGTCTTCTAAATTAGTCTCATTAAAGTGATTAATTACACAGTCACTAAATATGACTAAACCTCCTAGTCCACCTCATTGACCTAGTCACTTGACACATCACCTTGGCTAAAATAATTAATTATTATTAATTATTAATAAATTATTATCCTCACCCACACATGTCCTGTTCTTAAGGGCTATGTGTTGGTCTCATGACCACATGACTTCTCCTACACTAAGTCAAGAAGCAATCCCTATTCCTAAGGAGCTTCTCAAGCCACCTCAAAGAGTCTAAGGTGACTCATGGGACACTTGTACCAAGAGTCCTCATGAGGAAAAGTTCCTTCCTCCTTCCTCTCAATGGTCTTTTTGAGACACTTGACATGTGTCTTTCCCTTCCCCCTTCTTCTCCTTTATGTCAATGTAGGAGGAACATCCTCCCTATTCTTCCTCTCACATTCTAACTACATCCCCCTTTATCTCAACCCCTTCAACCAAGTCAATAGTAGCCCTAGGATCTTCCACCTTTCAATATCCACCCTAGGATTGTGCCATCTAGGCTTGGGTCCTCCAAAATCCTATAAAAGGAGCCTCATTCTCCCTTTGTGAGCTAATAGGAAAATATAAATCAAGCATTCTAGCATTCTAGCATTCAAGCAATCAAGCATTCAAGCATTCTAGCATTCTAGCAATCAAGCATCCAAGCATTTTCATACCATTCCATCATCCATTAGTTGCATAATCAAGCTTTAGGCCATTTTGCATGCATTCACTCAATCTCCACACATTGGTGACATCTTGGGCAAGGAGCTTCAATTAGAAATCTGAGAGCTCAACACATCCAAGAAATCAAGGTTAAGAAGACAATGGAGACAAGCTACAATGGGTAAGTGAAGGTAAACTTGTTTTAATTTCATTTGATCATTTGTAATCTTCATTTTGTTGCATTTAGATAGATTTATTAGCTTTACAGTAGTAGTATTTCCTTTATAATAGTAGACATCTATTTTGCATACATTTTTGGCGCCAACCATGGGGCCATCCCCATGAAATTGACATTTTGTTTTTAGTTTTTCCGTGTGAAGGATTCTACAGGAATTTTTTGTGCATTCATCCCCGATACCTGCACATACATCCATTCCTACTACATTTTGCTAAAACTACGCATTCATTCCATAACATTGCACTTTCATCTATTGTTGTTGCGCATTTACATTTTCTGCACATTGGTTCTCTATTCTTGTGCATCCATCTATTGTTTCTACACATACATCATTTTCACCAGTAGAAGTCTGTTTTCTTGTGATTCTATTTTGGCTAACTATCTGAACAAGTTTTTGTTTGTTCTTGTAGTTTTTAGGCTGTTTTGCAAGTTGTAAATCTGAAGACCCCAATCTTAAATTATTGATAGTTTACTTTTAGGTTCCTAGGGGTTTGCAAAATAAACTATAACCTTTGTTTGGGCTTAAAACATGCTTTTCAAATTTCTTGTGTTTTCTTTAGTTTAGGAAACTATCTATTGTGTCTTGCTTTTATAGCTCAATTGTAATCCCAGATTATAACAATGTATCCTCTCCCCTCATCATTCATGGACCTTGGGTGTAAGAGAAACTATGATAATCTTTAGAGGGAAGTCTTTGGTGGGAAAAGAGGTACTCACCCCAAGGAATGACCCAACCGGTAACAGGCTAAATCCAAGCCCCTCCAAACTGCTATACAAAAATGCCATTGTGATTAATCTCATAGTGGAAAGGTGTGAATCTATTGCGGCAACCAAAATCTCCTCTAGTACCCACGTGGTGCGTTAAAGTCCTTACATTGTCAAGGTGAAAATCTTACTTTGAAAGGATTGGGAGAGCCCCCTTAATTGGGAAAATGACTTGATTACAACCACCTGAACGGATGTCCTTACTAAAATATTTTGTTTAGTAGCCAAAATCCTTCTACTTGTTGGTTCAAGGGGTATCCCAACCCATGAAGACACCCCACATTACCCATGGTTCATAGTAGAGATAATAGTTCTTTGGGAAGTAATAACCCATTAAATTTGGAACTTGGTGTGCCAGAGAAGTGAGTGCACTGTAAGGAGGATCTTGTGCCTCCAAGTTCCTAGGTTGTCCGCTATGAATTCATGTGTCTGGATTTTATTATCCAAGTGGGGATTTAGCAAATACTGTCCTTGCCAACCTTAGGAATTGTAAGCGTGTTTGTGCATACATACTAGATTAAATTAGATTCGATCATTTTTGTCTTGCGTGTGTGTGTTTATGGATTTTCATATTACCAAAATCATCTGAAAACTACAAAAAATTCCAAAAAACATCCACAAAACCATCAAAAAAATCAGAACCCATGCATTGATCACTTTCTATTGTGCATTTGTCCAATCTACCTGTGCATTTGTTCCTGCGCATACATAACAGCGAGCCTTTGTACGGACCCTCAAGATTCCAAAAGCACTTTTTCATATACACATTTTTTTCCTCAGTATGATTCTGGACACACATTTGATTTTATCAGACCGTTGATCTTTAGTTTGACCATCTTCATCATTTTTCAGCATCTCTCTTTCATCCAAAATTCACCAAATCATTCCTCAATCTTCAAAATCTACATTTAAGTGTTGAAACATTGCCTGGATTATCATATTTTGGCTTTTGTGAGTTTTATCATATTAGGATTTATCATCCTTCATCTAAAACTTACCTAGGTCACTATCTCTTGGTTTTCCTTTTGTCATAGCATAGTGAGATCCATACTTCCTATTGACTTAGATTATCAAGTTACCCTATCTACTTCCAGACTTTTAAATTTCTTTCTCACATCACATCTTTATCTATTTTCATCTCTCACCTTTTATGGTTCAAACTCAATCTCAGAAACTCAAACAAATAGTTAATCCAGAATCTGTAGATAAGATGGAGGGAGGAAATACCAATGAGGAAAACCCTTGGTCTAAGAAAACTTTAATTTTTACATCTGATCACGAACCCACAGATCAAGAGCTAAGAGATGTTATGCAAGATACTAGATTCTACAATGTCATGGAAAGACTTTTGGACATGGATAAAGAGATGTATTTCCTTATGCTTGCTCAACAAGGAGAAAAACTACCCAATGATTTTGATGTCTTTACTCTTAGAGAACCACCTATCACAAATGACCAATAAATCCTTGGTGGTTCTCAAGAGACGCATGCTCATGGAGCAAAGGAAGACAAGAGAAATAGTGCTTTCCAAAATACCCAAGGACATCCACCACCTTTGGATCTGGTCCTACAACAAATCCAAATGCTTCAAAAAAAAATTCATGACATACAAACTGGATCATCAACCAAGAAATATTCCTTGGATGATATATGTCCCTATCCTTTTGATAAGCAGTTGGCTATGATTCCATTCCCTCCTCACTTTGAGGTACCAAAATCTAATAAATATAAAGGGAATTTGGATCCACAAGACCACATTTGTGAGTTTTGTGCTTCTTGTAATTAATTCACCCACAATGACACATATCTTATGCAAATATTTCCATGAATTTTAGGAGGACAAGCCATGGAATTGTTCTCCAAACTACCCCCAGGTATCAAGTCTTTCAATAAGCTTATTGACAAGTTTGTGACTCGCTATTCATATAATATAAAACATGAAGTCACTATGCTTGATCTTTAAAATGCACAACAAAAGAATGGAGAACCCTTCCTTAATTTTTTGCAATGATGGTGTCAATTTTTTTCCAAGTATGCACGAACAATTCCTAAACAAGAAAAGATGGATATCTTTGTGCATAACCTGACACAAGAAATGAGCTATAGGTTACAATTGCAATGTGCTCCAAACTTTAACAAGCTCATTGAAAATGGAGTCAAAATTGAGGAAGCTATGGTTAGAAAGGGTGAGATTAATATTTACTCCAAGGACAATGTTGGATCTTCAAATTCAAATCCCAACAACAACAATATTGACAAATCCAAATTTTGGAACAAAAACAAGAACATTTTATATGATGGGATTGTGGATAATCAAAATGTTAAACCAACACAACCTATTTTGAATCTCACAAGAAAATCCAATGCTACTCAACCTCCTCATAGCAATCAAAGTGCAAATTAGAATACAGGCTCATTGAAAATGGAGTCAAATTTGAGGAAGCTATGGTTAGAAAGGGTGAGATTAAGCTTTACTCCAAGGACAATGTTGGATCTTCAAATTCAATTCCCAACAACAATAATATTAACAAATCCAAATTTTGGAACAAAAACAATAACATTGTATATGATGGGATTGTGGACAATCGAAATGTTAAACCAACACAACCTATTTTAAATCTCATAAGAAAAGCCAATGCTACTCAACCTACTCACAGCAATCAAAGTACAAATTAGAATACCAACAATAGTTCATCAAGATTACCCTTTATGCCACATAGAAGAACTTTTACTCCTTTGGGTGAATCTCTTGAATTTGCATTAAGGAAGTTGATCACAAAGAAACTCATTGCACTTCCTGAAACTAGATATTTCAACCTAGGGTGAAGCCTTCTTGGTGGAATGATAACGATTATTGTGAATTTCATAGAGGGAAAGGTCACAAAACTAATGATTGTCAAAGACTCAAACATGTGATACAATATTTTATTCAAAGTGGAGAAATTATTGTTGATGGACATACCTCAAATAAGTCACATATGGATTTTAAAGATCCACTTCCTGAACATGAGAAAGGAAGTTCATCCAATGCTAAGGGTGATAATCAAGCCAAATACAGTACCACATCCTATAACTATATAAATCACATTTATAAATTCCATCCTTCCCAATATTATGTCAATGTGATTTCCATCAAAGAAAAGAGTCAACCAACTAATGTCACTACTCAAGCCCAATCCAAGGTTACTCTTCAAGGTGTCTCATCCAAACCTAGCACCTCTCAGAACAAGTCTGCCTATGTTCCAAATTCCACGCCAAATGTTTCCAATCAATACAATCTCTTAGATCAATTGAAGAAAACACCAACCCAAATATATATACTAGAGCTTTTGTGTCTGTCACCTTCTCATAAGGATATTCTTGAGAAAGCTCTCCTAGAAACCAACATTCCTACAAATCTAGATCAAGCCCAATTCCAAGATATGGCGGGACATTTGACAATTTCACACTACCTATCCTTCGCTAAGAATGATGATCTATCCATTATACAACCACATAATGCTCCACTACATATAGAATGCCTTGTACAAAATCACAAAATCAAACGAGTACTAATAGATGGAGGAGCTGGCTTGAATATATGCACTTTAAAACTAGTCCTTGCATTGGGATTTTTTGAAAATTTTGTAGATCTAAAGAATAAAATCACAATTAAAGCTTATGAAAAGGAAGAGAATTCATCCAAGGGATCTATTTTTCTTCATATCAGAGTCGGTCATGTAGTCAAAGATGTACTTTGTCAAGTCCTTTATATGGATTTAGCATATAACATTATTTTGGGGAAATCTTGGATTCATTTTATGCAAGTTGTGCCCTCAACTTATCATTAGTGTTTAAAGTTTCCACATAATGGTCAAGAAATAAATATCAAGGGAGATTCTAATCCTTTTCAGTATTGCAACATTGTGAAGACAACACCTGAATCCTTGGTACCCTATAATTGTGTTGGATCTTTTGTAACAACACCCATTGATCCAAGTAATGAACCATCAACCTCTAAATCCAATGGGATCAAAATAGACATAAAAGAACAAAGTATGGGAGAATACACTTTGAGTTAAACTTTATGTATCACAGAGTTACCCTTATCTCCTAAGTCATATGGAAAATCTTTGATTACCAAACAACAATCAGAAGCTCCTTCTACGCTTGTTTATGGCACATTTATAAGTCGGGGCACTATATCAAAAGAGGCAGCTGAATGTAATTCTAATCATTTTCTTAAACATCATAAAGATCAATAAGATGAAAAACATGAGTATATATCACCCGATGTATATGGTAAGGGATATACTTTGTTGCAAAAGATGGGATATCAAGGCAGTGGACCTATAGGGTTGCAAAGAGAGGGTGTTATAAAACCAATTCTGAAAAATCCAAATTACCAAAGAGATGCCATGGGATTAGGATACAAAGGAGAAGGACCAAAGAAATATAAAGGTAAAGAAAATATTACACCTTTCTACAAGAATTCTAAATCTCCTTTACAGTTCCAAAAACATGGCATGTATGTAGATCCAGAAAAGCAAAAGATAGCGACAGAAATCATTAATAGACTTAGGGATGATGATGATGATGATGATGATGATGATGATGATGATGATGATGATGATGATGATGATGATGATGATGATTCTAATGCTTATGAATGGGATTCATTATCTAAATATACCAAAGAGATAGGATTTTATATTGTTCATACCTATAGTAATGATTATCATGAGTGGGAGAGTTCAAGGATGAAACCACTAGGATTAGATTCGCATGATACTACTCTTGGCGATTGTGAGGAAAGTGAGAATTATCTTGAGATAGGAAATTTGAATGAGAGTATGGAAATAGACCTTGCTGATACAATCATACAATTTGAGAAATTTTCCATCAATACTATCTCAACCTTTGAAATTGACCCAAATGATCCATTACCCCTTATCCACACTGAGCTTATAGCTTGGGATTCTCCCAATAACCCATAACTTGATGTTTTCCATAATGATGATGTAATTATTGACTATCTTGGGATCAGAGATCATCTACCACTGGGGGATCATAAATCAAGATTTCCAATAGAACTCAATGACATGGCTTATTTTGGAGAGGGGGCCAATACTTTCAGTCATAAAAATGTGAAAATAATCAATAGATCTAAAGGTGAAAACCACTCAGTGGCAGTGTTAGATCCTAAAAAGGTAAAAAGAAAAGACGTATCTATAGCGGAAAATCTCTCTGAGGCACCTGAAGATGGAAGGATTGACACTCTCCCCAATTAAATGTGTCGAGAGAAATTTGAAATACTTATTGAACCAATGTTGCCTCTCAACATTGGAATGGAGGAGTCCCCACGTATTCTGAAGATAGCAACATCCTTAACAAAATTAGAAAAAGAAGCCTTTTCACAGTTTTTTAAAGAGAGACAGGTCAAATTTTCCTGGTCTTATGCTGATATGCCTGGGCTCAATCCTAATCTCATAATGCATCATTTTTCTATCGCACCAGGAATCAAGCCAGTAAAGCAAAAAATTAGAAAAATGCATCCCCATATTGCACTTATGGTCAAAGTAGAATTGAATAAATTACTGGATGTCGGGTTCATTCAAGCCACTGATTATGCTGAATGGATTTCCAATATTGTACCAGTATCCAAGCCAGACAATTCTATTAGGATTTGTATAGATTTTCAAGATCTCAATAAGGCTTGTCCTAAAGATGACTTTCCACTGCCCAACATTGATAGTATAGTTGATTTGACAGCTGGGCATGAGATGTTATCCTTAATGGATGGGTTTTACAGCTATAACCAGATCAAGATTTTGCCAGAAGACCAAGAAAAGACTTCTTTTACATGTCCTTGGGGCACATACTATTGGAATGTGATGCTTTTTGGGCTCAAAAATGCTAGTGCGACTTATCAGAGGGCTATGACCACAATCTTTCATGACATGATGCATACCATAATGGAGGATTATGTTGATGATATCCTAGCAAAATCCAAGAATAGAGATGGTCATTTAAGAGTGTTGGATAGAATATTCACCCGAATGGAAAAGTACCAGATTAGACTCAATCCAAAGAAATGTGCATTCGGGGTTACATCGGGAAAACTATTAGGGTATATTGTCTCAGCTAAAGGCATAGAAGTTGATCCAGAAAAATTTAAGGTGATCATGGAGATGGATTCACCTATGAATATCAGTCAATTAATATCTTTACAAGGACGACTCCAATCATTCAGAAGTTTTTTTTCTCATAGCAGACAGAAGTCATCCTTTTCAGCTCCTATTACATAAAAACATCTTATTCAAGTGGGATGATAAGTGCAAAGAAGCCTTCACTAAGATCAAGAAATATTTAGAAAATCCTCCTACTCTTATGTCACCAATTCCAAGCAAGCCACTCATGCTCTATATTTCAGCTACAGATGTCTCTCTTGGTGCTCTTTTGGCCCAACAAGGTCAAGAAGGAAAAGAGAAGGCTATATATTACATTGGTCACACCCTTGTGGGGTATATCTCAATTATTCATCGATTGAGAGAGCATGTCTAGCAGTATTTGCTTTACAGAAGTGGTGACATTACATGCTGTCTCGTTTCATCAAGCTTATTGCAAAGATTGATCCTTTGAAGTACCTTTTGAGTAAGACATCATTGATAGGAAGATTGGCTAAGTGCGTTATGTTGCTTAGTGAATTTGATATTGAATATGTAGATCAGAAGGCTATTAAAGGATAAGTAATTGCAGATTAATTGGTTGAGGCACCACTAACAGATGATCAACCTATACATACAGAATTTCCAAATGCATGTATCTTGACATTATCTACACAAACATGGAAGTTGTACTTTGATGGATCATATACTCAGCATGGTTCAGCTATTGGAGTGTTATTTGTTACACCACAAGGATATACAATACCAAAGTCTTACAAGTTACTCTTTCCTTGTACAAATAATGTAGCTGAGTATGAAGCTTTGATGATTGGATTGAAGATGGATCTGTAATGGAAATTTGCTAAATTGAATGTCTATGGAGACTCCCAGTGGATTATCAATCAAGTTAATAATGAATACTAGACCAAAGATGACAATTTGTTACCATATAATCATATGCTAGATGACTTTAAGCAATATTTTTCAATCATTACCTTTGAGAAAATTCCAAGACATGAAAATAAGGCTGCAGACGCTATGGCGACAATTGCTTCTCTATTTGATGCGGAAGATACCAAAGCTCATTTTTAGTTCTTAACGGAATCCTTGGCTTATCCTACATACGATGATCCTGATACAAGTATCATATGTCATATTATCAAACAAGATTCCCCTACCTATGGAGAGATATATTCCTACCCAAAAGACAATATCATTCCACCCGAATTATCCAGAAACCAAAAATGAACCTTTTTATGCCAAACCTCCCGCTATCTCCTAATATCTGACACCCTGTATCGACGAGGTTTTGATGGTACTCTCTTACAATGTCTTGAACATGATGAAGCTCAAATTGCCTTAAAAGATGTACATGAGGGTATTTGTGGAACACATTCGAGTGGTCCTTCCTTGGCTAAGAAGCTCATGCGTATGGGTTACTACTAGCCTACTATGGAGACAAATTCCTTTCACTTTCCTAGGAAATGCAAGAAATGTCAAATACATGGGAATCTTATTCATGCACCAGCACAGCAGCTTCATCCTTTTGCAACAACATTACCATTTAGTCAGTGGGGACTCGACCTTGTGGGTGCAATTCACCCTCCATCTTCTAATAGCCATAAGTTCATTATAACCACAACTGATTATTTTACCAAGTGGATTGAAGTCATTCCATTGATCACTACCATAGGTAAATAGGTTTCCATGTTTATCCTTAATTATATCATTTGCAGATATGGTATCCCTATGCATCTTATTACTAATCATGGGAATTAGTTCCAAAATTAGGAAATGGATGAACTATGTGCTAAATTCCACATCACCCATCATTATTCCACCATTTATTACTCCCAAGGTAACGATCAAGCTGAGGTGTCTAATAAAACTATTGTCAAAATCCTTCAAAAGACAGTCAATGACGTTGGTCGTGACTGGAATGTCCAATTGAATCCTACCCTATGGTCTTATCGCACTTCCATCTGTACTCCCACTGGAGCCACACTGTAATCCCTTGTCTATGGTTTTGAAGTTGTTGTGCCCCTCGAGGTTGAGTTACCTACTCTTCATGTGTCCCTGAAAGATTTGATTCCATATGAAGAATATAGAGTTGCATGGCTAACTAAATTAGAATTGCTAGATGAACGTCATCAAAGATCCTTTGATCATTTGAAATTCTATTAGAAAAGGATGTCTCGTTAGAATAACAGTAAAGTGGAACCCAGAGACTTTCAGGTGGGTGATTTAGTCCTTCGTGAGAATCCCAAAAATCAGTAGCATCGTGAGAAGAAGTGCAAGTTTCAACCTAACTGGTTAGGTCCTTTTGTGGTTATAGGAGTCTATGGTTTTGGGGCCTATCAATTGTCTATGTCTGAGGGAGATCTCTTGGATGAGCCTCTTAACAACATGTACCTCAAGAAGTATTATGCATGAAATCCCAATGCAAGGGATATGAAAAAATCAAAAAAATCAAAAAATCAAAACGAAATCAAAAAAAAAAATCAAAAAAATCACAAGAAAATTGAAATAAAAGCATGTGGTGAAAACCTAGAAACAGGTGTCATTTGTGACAAGTTAGCTCCTCCCTCTATTAGGATTCTTCTAGCACATCATCCCATTTGTATATACCCATAATAAAGTTGCTATTCAAGTCACCCTTTACCTTGTACATATCATAATAAAGTGGCCAATACATGATTATCCTATCCATTGTATAAATCCCTGATAAAACCCCATCATAGCTTGGTCTACTATCTTGGTCTTCATCCTAGTGTAGTGTGTCTTTCTTCACCCATAATAAGTTAGTCCATCACCTAGCTGGGGGAATTTCCTCAACCAAGTTTGGGAAGTGGATTTATTATAGTCACGACTCTTAGAGGACAGAATGGAGTATTTTTCACCAAACAAGCAAATATAATCAGCTATTCTTACACAATGCTATTCTAATCATGATTCAAAATCTGTGAACCTATCTTTTGAAATATGACCATTTATCTATACATTTGCAACAACATCACATCGACCAACCTGATCAATAAACTTAACACTATCTTTTTGAAAAGAAATGTATATTCATGGCAAGCATGTTAGAATGATTTTTTATATGATTATGCATTCATAGATGGATTTCATTGTTATCATGTTTCCTATGCTATTTCAGGATATCTTTGACATGAGTTTACAACTCTAAATATGTCATTGATTAGGATAGCTGTGATGGGACATGATATTTTCTTTGATTGCTATTTGTGGGATATTTTCCAATGAAGTCGAAGGAACAAATAATTATGGTGTCTATGCATAAGTTCCTTCATCCATTGAATAAGTATTGAAAACATACAAATCGTGTTGTTATGCAAGTACTATTGACGGTGTTACACCACACATACCTCGACTCCAAATATTTGTTCCCCGATGGAGGGGGGATATTCCTTGTCTATTATGCAAACAAAACTCGGGTCATCTCGGTTCAATTATACCTAGATGCTTGTCAAGTTTTCTATATTAAACTCCATGCAAGAAGTGCTCAAGTCATCCTAGTTTAATTATACCATGATGCTTGCATCTTCTTGCAACATAATGAGCTCAATGATGATAATCAAATTCCAATAATTATGAATTTCTAAAATGTTTCGTGAAGTTGTGGAGATAATCATTTCACATATCATTTTGCATTGCATTTAATATCTTTTTGTTGCATACACATGCTCCTTGTATAGGGTTCTGTAGGATATCTTGCTTAGATCACCTTTTCTCTTTGTCTATTCTTCTTGTGTTGGACACATTGTTGTTTAAAATTGAGGACATTCTGGATAACAAAAATATAGCATGGTTCATTATGTATATGTCCTTAGTTTTTAGGACTGTTCATTTGTATATAACCAATTATATATAACCATTTATATTTACCTGCATGTTCTAATCATTTCATTTTATCATAGTTGTCATTTCATCACATTATAGGTCATTATATTACTACCATCATTATACCTTTCATTTTATATCATTATCACATATCATTAAGTTCATTATAATTTGTTTCAATCATTATTATTCATCCATCTATTTACAATTCATTATTAGTCATTATATGATCAAATCATTACCATTTTGCATCCATATAGAGATAGATTGTTGCACTACTAGTCATGAAGTACAATGCATAATCAAAGTCATTCATCACATCCTGCATGTGTCAATATCCACATATATATATCATCATAAGAAATACATAATCAAAGTCATTCATCACATCCTGCATGTGTCAGTATCCACATATATATATATATATCATCATAATAAATGCATCATCAAAGTAATCATAATAGAACTGCATCATATAGAAAGTCCATCATCAAGAGTCTATAAATAAAAAATAACATGTCCAAATGTCCAATGATATCTCATAAAAATGACCATGTGTCCATAAGTGTCCCTCAAGTCTACAATGATAATACAATAATGATACAATGAAGCCATAAATATAAAGTGTCTATCAAAAATCTAAGATCCACTGCCTCCAAAATCTGTCCATTGATGTCTACGTTATGCAATAGAGGTCCCTTCCACTGATGGATCTCCAGAACCTGGTGGTGGTCTCAATGGGCGTGATGATGTACCTCCACTACCCGCTGACCCATGTCTTTGATGTGTTTTTTTCCTGACTGTATATGAGCTCTCTCTAAATCTCCCAATCCACTGGTATCATGGAACAACCTATCTGTATGCCTCCCTCCAGTAGGTGATCTCCCTACTAGCTCGCATCTTAATCCGGAGACTCTCTGCATGAGGCCCCAATGTCTCTATGGACTCAATCTCATCTAGAAGTGTCTATGCCTCTCCTAACTGCTCTATGGTAGTATCTCACTCCTACCTAACCTCTGTGATCTCCCCCTCTAGTCTCTCCACCTATCTCTCTAATCTAGGGACATGTTCATCATGTACCTATATTGTTGCTAATCTGACTAGCAACACATGAATGTCTATGTCCTCCTCCTCTGCTGCATCCCTCTATAAATAGGGATCTCGGCCTTCAATATCCACCTCTACCTATACATCTTGTGCCCCCACATCTGACATATGTACATCATCCCCAACATCAAGCATAGGCTCATCCTGAATGTCATCTTGTCCAAATCTACCTCGTACCACTCCCTCCTGGCCCAGTATCACATCAGACTCATCCTGAACTTGTCCTGCCTGTATCACCACCTATACCTATACCAATGGATCTACCAGTATCGGTATCTATGCTGGTATTTGTGCCTATATCTATACCTGTGCCTATATTGGTGCATTTCTCAAGGTAGTTGCTGGTCTCTGTGCAGGTGGCTAGCGTACCTCCTGTCTAGCCGGAGGTGGGATCAAATCCTTCGGTCTCCCTCTATCCCCCTCCCTCTATCAGAACCATCGCCTCCATCATATCCATCATCATTGCCACCTCTGCCTCCCCCTCGGCCTCTCCTATCCTAGCCTTGTCTCCTACCTCGATGTCTATCCTTAGGGTCTCTCTATGGTGGCCTCTCTGTTGGGTTCGTCATTCTAGGGAATGGATGATCCCTAAGATATCTCTTGTGCTCCACAGTCATTCCTGGGTCTATGACCCCCAGTCTCATCATCCATGCCTAAAATGGCATGTCCAAGAACTCCTGCCTTGCAACCTTGTATGAAACCATCGGCCCCCAATCTCGTCTCTCCTAGTGGGTGCATTTAAACTCCATCACTGCCTAAGGCATCCCTTGAATCCTTCTAAACTGTCGCAAGACCCTTCTCACCATCTGCCTCTCTATAATGAAGAGAGTCCTCCCTATCAACCACCGAGACTCAAAGTAGTATCTGAGCTAACACTCGTCCTCCCACGGCTCACACCCCAGGTAGGGTCTCCAGATTACAACATCAATAGTATCAAAGGTATATCTCCAAAACTCTAATCATCCTAGCTTACGCTGAGACTGGATCAATGTAAAAAGAAATATATATGGCTACCCAATGCCCTAGAATCTCAAAGTTGTAGGACATGAAATGGTAAAGTGCTCCCATGCCCACACATGGAGCAATGTAACACCCACTGATAAAGAGGCTCCCCTCTGATATACTACCTAATGTAGATCATGATAAAGATGCACTAAAAAGCACACCCCTAAGCAAAATAGGTCCCCTTGTCCATCATCCTTTGTAATGTTCGGCCCCATCCAACTGTGAAGCCATGCAATCTCTGATCTGGGTAGACATATCCTCCAATCACTCCAGCCAAAAAAATTGACAATGGCTCATATAACTCCACCATATCCTCCCTGCTGATCTCTGGCTCGTCTGTATCCTCATCCCTGAATACTCCTCTACACTCCATCAAAACATCACGTCGGTCATACTGCACCAACTCTCTTGTGATGGGTAGTCATAGGATGCGATAAACATCCTCTAATGTAACAGTCATCTCTCCTATATGAAGATGAAATGTACTCATCTTTGAGTGCCATCTCTCCACCAACACAGTCAGCATACCCAGATTCACCTAAATCTCAAGCATGTAGATCACATGATACAGGCTTGTTGCCCCAATAAATACTCTATCGATCTTTGACAGCGCTGATCTCAGACTCTGTGTCACAGGATAACTCTCCTGTGATATCAAGACATTAGCAATATCCTCCTATCATTGACAAATAACCAAATCAAACTATTAGGTTTTGATCAAACTGATCTATTTATCTATCTATCCTATCTATCAATTGAACACATGTTTATCACATGTATCAACAGATAATTCTATCAAATATCTACAAATAAGAAGGTTTACTAGTGACCATGCTACAATGTTGCCTATCTTGATAAAAATTGATCAAAATACAATGTCGACCAGATCCTATTGGCTTATCGATATCAAGTTTGACCTAATTGACTTGTCATTTTATCCACATTCTATCTTAACATAAATGCGCATCATAGAAAAATGCTTACGCAGAAACCCCTTTCATTTGCACAGATTTAATGGATGCACAGCATTTCTACACAAATGTGCATCATCAGCATTCAAATCCCACGCATGCGCAGGATCCCCAAATGAATGCACAGCATTTTTGCAAGCATGGCTAGTTGTTGCGCATACAAGCGCCGCAACTGCAAATTCATTTTTTGCCTTAAAACAATTAAATTTCCTATCCTAACCTATGATTGGATCTACTCTAAACATGCTACAAATCATTTCAAACATGCAAAATTGAATCAAATTGACAAAGGAGGATGAATCACCTACTGGTTCTCCATAATTCAACGACCTCTGGAAGCGCCTGACCCTCTCAAAGTGGTGATCTGACATTAGGAACGGCATCTTTTCAGCTCTGCTCTTCTCTCTCTCAAACCTCCAATCTCCAAATGACAAGTGTGCACAATGATCCTATAGTGGACCCTTTGGTCCTATATATAGCCTGTGGACCCATTTTTCTTGATGTGTGAACCCTACCCATTGATATCATTCTGTTTCACCTTGTTTTCACTCACATTTCTTCTTATTCTTTTCGGGAGATTGATTGGAAAATCCAACAAAAAAAATAATATATAAAAAAGTAAAAAAAAAAACACAAATCATAAAAAAATTTAATCAACCTCTCGAGGGGGCATGCATAGGTCGCCTTCGTCGGCATTGTCTGGGGCAAGTGCGAAAAAGCTAGATTTTTCTTTGAAACAATGTGACCAACACATTATTTCAAAGAGTGGCAAAATGTATACACTAAAAAATGGCTTCACTAATTAATTAATTAATTAAATATTTATTATTTAATTAATATTGACTTGCTGAATTAATTAAATATTTATTGTTTAATTAATATTTATTTCTTCTATTTATTAAGTAAATTATTTAATTTATTTAATACATTCACATAGTCTATTCTTCTTATCCTAAGTCTTCTAAATTAGTCTCATTAAAGTGATTAATTACACAGTCGCTAAATATGACTAAACCTCCTAGTCCACCTCATAGACCTAGGCACTTGACACATCACATTAGCTAAATAATTAATTATTATTAATTATTAATAAATCATTATCCTCACCCACACATGTCCTATTCTTAAGGGCTATGTGGCGTCATAAGACTTGGTCTCATGACCACATGTCTTCTCCTACACTAAGTCAAGAAGCAATCCCTATTCCTAAGGAGCTTCTCAAGCCACCTCAAAGAGTCCAAGGTGACTCATGGGACACTTGTACCAAGAGTTCTCATGAGGAAAAATTCCTTCCTCCATGTGTCTTTCCCTTCCCCCTTCTTCTCCTCTATGTCAATGTAGGAGGAACATCCTCCCTATTCTTCCTCTCACATTCTAACTACATCCCCCTTTCTCTCAACCCCTTCAACCAAGTCAATAGTAGCCCTAGGTTCTTCCACCTTTCAATCTCCACCCTAGGATTGTTCCACCTAGGCTTGGGTCCTCAAAAATCCTATAAAAGGAGCCTCATTCTCCCTTTGTGAGCTACTAGGAAAATAGCAATCAAGCATTCAAGCATTCTAGCAATCAAGCAATCAAGCATTCAATCATTCAAGCAATCAAGCATTCAAGTATTCTAGAAATCAAGCATCCAATCATTTTCATACCATTCCATCATCCATTACTTGCATAATCAAGCTTTAGGCCATTTTGCATACATTCACTCAATCTCCACACTTTGGTGACATCTTGGGCAAGGAGCTTCAATTGGAAATCTGAGAGCTCAACACATCCAAGAAATCAAGGTTAGGAGGACAATGGAGACAAGCTACAATGGGTAAGTGAAGGTAAACTTGTTTTAGTTTCATTTGATCATTTGTAATCTTCATTGTGTTGCATTTAGATAGATTTATTAGCTTTACAGTAGTAGTATTTCATTTATAACAGAAGACGTCTATTTTGCATACAGTAATATATCACGAGCTCTAGCCACTCTAGTGTCACCCAACGCTAAATCCACAAATGATAGTGCATCGTATCAATATAAATCTCAAAAGGGATTCATGCTAATGGACATATTATATGTAGTATTATAGAAGTACTCACCCAAATACAACCAACACACAAATGCTCTATGTTTCCCTGAGACATAATTACGTAGGTAAGCCTCAACCCATTTATTAACTACCTTTCTTTGTCCATCCATCTAAGGGTGGTAACTGGTACTAGGAGTCAACTCTATGCCAGCTAACGGGAATAAATCTTTCCAAAAGATACTCATGAATCTGTTATCCTACTCACTAACAATGGTCCTAGGAAGCACATAGAGTCTGAACATCTCACAAAAGAATAACTATGCTTCTTGATATGTTGTGAAATCGGCTATGATAGGAAAGAAATGATCATACTTTGTCAATCTATACACAACCATGTAAATACAATCTCTCCCCTAGACTCTCAAAAGAGCTATAATGAAGTCCATATATATACCTTCCTACTTATACTATGTAATGGGCAATGGTTGTAGAAGATCTGTTGGGAAGGTGTGCTCTAACTTGTTATGCAGACAAGTCACACACTTACGCACATGACACAAGACATCATCCTTGAGGCCCTTCGATGATAATCTCTCTCTAATATGCCTATATTTCTTTAAGTACCCCTAATTCCCTACAAGTGGTGTGTCATGGATGGCTCATAAAATATGCTCCTTAAGCTTTGATCTAGGAAAACCAAGTTATTTTTGTTCTTATAATGTATAACATCATCATTCATTGTATATCTATCATCCTGAATGGAACCATCCATAACCTCACATGAAAACTAATTTTTGGAATACTCAACCAATAGTTGAGACTTCCAATCTACTGAAATCTCACTCAAGGAACATAGGGAACCCATTACAGGCTTCCTCGAAAGTGCATCAGCAACAACATTCTTCCCTTTGACATACTCAATATCAAAATCATATGCATGTATCTTTCTGACCTATTTCTCCTAATGCTCATTAGGTTATTTTTTCTCTATTAAGTATTTCAGAGTATTGTGGTTGGTCCTCACCACAGACTTACCACCTACCAAGTACTAACAAAACTTTTCCAATGCATGCATGATGGTGAGCATCTCCTTTTTATAGGTGGAATAGAGTCTCTCATTACCTCTCAAATTCCTAATCTCATAGGAAATAGGATGGAAATTATGCATAAGAACCACTCCAATGCCCTATCTTGATGCATCACACTCCAACACAAAGGTCTAGGAGAAATCTGAAAGAGCCAAAACTAAACAACTGCTCATAACCTACTTAAGCCTATCAAACACAACTTGTGCTTTGGCTGACCATCTAAAATCACCCTTTCATGTGAGATATGTCAAATTATTTGTAAGTTATGAATACCCCTTAACAAAACTCTTGTATTATGCACATAAACCAAGAAACCCATGTAGCTTTGAAATATTCTTGGGTGGTTGCCTATCTTGTATCATCCGAATCTTCTCCTCATGAACCTTAACTCCATCCTAACCAATCACATGCCCGAGGTATAAGATCTTTATAAGCCCAAATTCACATTTGAATATCTTGGAAAACAGAGACTAAGCCTCCATAATACCAAGAACCTCATCCAAATGTCTCGAGTTCCTCCCAAATCCTATTGTATATCAATGTGTCATCAAAGAATAAAAGTAAAAACTTACGCAGCTGCTTATTGTATGTGATTCATGCATTATTGGAAAGTGGAAGGTGTATTAGTAAGGGAAAATGACATCACCAAGAACTCATAATGTCCATAGTGACACCTAAAAGTTGTCTTATGTATATCCTCATCATGCACCAGAATTTTATGGTACCTTGAATGAAGATCAATCTTTGAAAAGAATACCGCACCATGAAGCTCATCTAAAAACTCATCTATGAATGGAATAGGATACTTGTTCTTAATTATTTTCTTATTTAGTCCACTATAGTCAATGCACATGTGCATAGTGTCACCCTTCTTCTTCACCAACACCATAGAGGACACAAACAAGCTAGAACTAGGCCTGACATGCCCCATATCCAATAACTCATGGATGGTCTTATCTATCTCATCCTTGACTTTCATAGGATGACAATAGGGAGTGGAAATAATGGGCTTAGCACCCTCCTCAATCTCAATCACATGCTCAAAACCTCGATCAAGAGATACCCAGGAGATATGTCACCAAAATCAAGGTCGTTCTTATCCAATATCCTCTTAATATCTACATGAAATGACTAATCATCATGTAAAGTTGACTTGGATGAAATGAAGCATTGTGCCTCCCAAGCAACATCTCTATGCCTAAATAAGGATTACATCCTATGAGCTAAAACCACCATCGGTCCTCCATTAGAGAGTGCCTTAAGAACAACCTTCCTATCATCTACCATAAACTTGAGCTACATTCTCTTGAAATCTTGTACATATCTCTCAAGGGATTGTAACCAATGAATGCCCAAAATTGTATCAATCTCTCCAAGTCCCACAACATAAAAATCATCTATTAGTTTATAGTCACCCTTCTGTATACTAAACTATGGAACTCTCCCAATGCACCATAGAGTGAATCCATCTGCCACTGTGACACTAAATCTAGGAAATTCCTCTTCCTATAACCCTATTCTAGTAACTAGTCCCTCATCTATGAAATTATGTTAGATCCACTGTCCACCAAACATGTCACATGATGTCCCTTAACCAATCCCTTGAGGAAAAAGGGATGGATCCTAGGAACTCCTGAAAGAGTGGCAATAGCACCCTGTGTCGCAACCACCACATCATCATCTCCAAGCTCTATCTATTGTGCCTCCCGCTCACCCTTAGTACCACAATCCTTAGAACCTATATCTTGTAATTGGTCATCATCCACATTAGGGGTGGCCTCAATAAGATGTTCCTTTCCTTTTCCAAGGCATCTGCATCCTGGCTCTCAAGGCTCCTTACATGAGAAGCACAACTTTCTCCTCCTTACCTCATTATGTGACTCCTAATCCAACTTGGGAGGTGGAGGTGGTGCATTCTTGTGCTATATAGAGGCCTTATGGAAAGGCTTGGATCCTCTGAAGGGATTCTTATCTTGATAATAAGAAGAGGGTGAAAATATAGTGTCTAACTCAAGTGTGGTCGAAAAATCCTCCTCTAGGGTATTGGGATTGAAATCCCTAATCAAACCTCATAATCCCCCCTGCAACCCCTCAATGAAAAGCATCACAACACACCTAGGAAGCATCTTTATAATCATGATTATAATACATTGAAACTCATTGATGTAGGTCTCAACATGACCCATCTATCTCATCAATGCTAGATCCCTGTAGTATAACTTCATGTCCTTCCAATCGAATGTAGCAATAACTCACTCTATGACCTCTATGTAAGAGTGTGTGAGACCATGGTTTTGAGTGACCAAATAGTAGTGCCACCAATCATATACAACCCCCTCCAAGTGTAGCATGATAAATTGTATAGCCTCCTACTCAGGCATAGGTTTAAGTGACAATTATATATCCAACTTGTGCACCCAAGATCGTGCACTAATCTTCCCACTACCATCAAAAGGAAATAATGTAAGCTTGTTGCTCACTCTCTTAAGATCCAAATTCTGATTATGTCTTGGCCATCTATCTCCCCTAGGCCTCAAATTATCCTTGCATTGTGCACAATACTAGGGTAGTGGGAAAGCATCTATGGCATATTGTGGAAGGGCTCTCCACAAATCAATAGTTTCAATAACTTTATCGTGAAAACCAACACCCTCCAATGGGTCTATTGATGCCCGCTCCTCTCTAGGAAGGAAGTTTGGTTGTAAAGGCCTATCAGTTGTACACATAGAGACATAGAGACATGTGTGTGTCTTGTCTCGTCTAGGAGAGCCAAATTTGCTATCATTTGAGGAAAGAGGCTTGCTACTCCTATGACTGTCAGCAACTAAAATTGACCTACTCCCTTTGTGTCACCTACCACACATGTCTATATGTCAACCCAACTCCAAATAATCAAGGGTATCATATAACATGTCTAACGCATGTGCTATATGTGGTTGCATATTCATGAGAGTCCTGAACATCTCCTGGTCGGGATCATCTTGTTGGTTATACCTACTACCATCATGTAAGTCACCCATGTCTGATGTATCCTTTGTATAATGATCTACCTCTCCCTGATCTCTCATGTGAACGTAATTTTAGACATCCAAAAATATTAATATTATTTTCCCTCTTATTCATCTAACTATTTAATTCAATCAATTAAATAGTTTCATTTATCAATAGTTTAAATACTATTCTAATGTATTTTATTTAAATACATTTGCCTCCACAAAATCCCCTTTTTAATAAATTTATATTTATTAA
>MU224273.1:32974-46301 GCA_018584345.1 Thuja plicata
CCCTATTCCTACCCTACTCCCATCACCTCATTTCCTAAGTATACTTCCCCACCTAACTGTCCTTTTAACCATGCTTAATGGGTGATTCCTAACCTTTTTAAGGCTAATGGAATGCTCACCCACATGGTTAAATTCTCTCTGAAATGGGCACCCATTCCTCTGTAATTCCTTCTTACAACTTTGTCTCCCCTTTTGAAATATTGAGCTACTCAATATTAATGCCAATTTTGACTCAAAATTAGCCATCTTTTCAAGTCTATGTATCTCCTATGTGGCTCTTATGTGGATTCCACATAAGTGCCACTTCATCCAATCCTCTTCCTCTCTCCAAAAACTCTATAAATAGAGGCCTTCTCCTCTCATATTTTTATCTCTCAATATTGCATTGTTATCATGTTATTTTGCTTTTAGAAGTTCATAGCTATAGATTTCATGTTTTCATATGCTCTTAGTTAAGCTTAAATCATTTAGATGTTACATGTTAGTTTCCTTTTGGTTAAAATGAATCATGTTTCTCATTTCATAGCATAGTTCATGCATCATAGCTTTTAATCTCATATCTTGCATATCAATTTGAGCATCAACTTTAGGAAGGATTTAAGACTAGTTTCCCATACTAGTTCTTGAATTTCTCCTTGATTCTAAGCTTGTATTCCATAGTTGCATTGCCTTGGGGATTCATGTCATTTTGTGTGTTTGAGAGAGCACACCCACATCCATCAAAATGAGTAAAATAGGGTGCATTCGTTTACTTATTTTAAGCTCAATCTGATGTTATTTGGTATTCTTTGTTGCTTGCTTGTTATTTTACATGCTTTTGAAATGATTTATGTGCTAACCTACTAATTTTTTCATGTTTAAGCTTGCTCCCAACAGATTGAAGGATTCCTCATACTACATTCTGGCACACCCGGTGGGACCCACATACCTAAAATTTCTAACTTCTTATCTTATTTATTTTCAAATTTTGCCCAGAACATAGATTAGCTCTGCGTTTCATGTAGAGGCATTTGCGCAAATGTCGGTTCTCACTGAACTGTCATTTGGCATCTCCGCTAGACCAGCGTCTCCGCTCTGTACTGGCGTTTCCGCCTGACGGAGCTAGTTTGAGAGTTTACAAAACACAACTTTTTGATTTATCAAGATTTCTATTTTTCCTAATGGTTTTTGGCATCTTATCATTCTATTTTTTAGCAGAGATTCATTTTACAAGCAGAGATTATGCCAAATTTTCATTAGGGAGAATACATTTTGATAATGGTTTAAAGAACACTAACTTTTAGTTTTGTTAACACTCTCAAAATGGCTAAATTTGATCAAACTAAAGATTAGAAAGAAGAAAAGTGACTTTATTTTTTGTTTGTTTGTGTTTGCAGGTACAACGGCGTCTGCGTAAATGTTGATTCATGACCTAGCGTCTACGATTCACAAATTAGCATCTACGCCCTGTATTAGTGTCTGTGATTTGTAAACTGGCGTCTCCGACTGGTATAGCCTTTTTCTGGTTTTTCTATGTTTTTGGAGAGTTTTCTGCTTTTTGTATTTTTTTAGAAAAAAAAACTAGAATCAGCGTCTGCGCCCTGAACTGGCGTCTGTGCTCTTTTTAAGTTGGATTTATCATGAGCTAACAATTGTTAAGTGTTTCTTGTGTTTTTAATGCTTGCCAAAGGCTAAACTTGAAACTACTAACTGATTGTTTTGTAACACCGCTTGTGCAAATTCAGAATTACTCATATTTGTCTTATAGGTTGCCTCAGATCTACATCAACCAAATGATCGTGTTTGCATTAATTTATTTTTTAGGCACCTAGACTAATTAGTTAGATTTTTTTGGTTAATCCTAAGTGAGTGTTAGGGGATTATGCTCTCTTCCCTTTTGGGAAGATCAAAAACCTAGACACACTTACTTAGTGTTGAACAATTAAATCTTTTGGAAAGAAAAAAGCGTGTCTTGCGTGCTTGTGGAGAAAATGATATTGGATAGGAGAGTATGCTCTTTTCCCCTTGTGGGAAAATCATAAATCCAGACTCCTTTTTGTCGCCAATCTAGGTTACTATGAATCCTTTAGATGGGCCTGCCGGTTGAGGAAAAAATCTCCCAGGAATGACCCACATGAGAACGACGTGTAAGCCACACAACTCTAACTCATGTTAATCAAATTTACTCCTTGGGGTTAAAGCCTCAGGATTTGGTTGGCATTTGAGCTTATACTCAGCTCTCATCTAACTTAAGTGCGGCCTCGCAGTCTCAATCACGTTTACGTGACCACTTTTTTCAAGACGTTCTATAGGGCTATACACTTGAATCGTGCTTGCATGGACATAGATGATACAATCGAATGGAGAACCATACTAAAAACTCTAGGCTTAGAAGCTACCTGGAACACCCCTGAAAGGTGATAATGCTTGTGCAAGGAAGATAGTAACTTCCCCAAGATCACTCGTACATTCGTGCCACCCTGAGCATTTGGAACCGGATAATACAGTGTCATGACTAGAGCCATTGCGTGCTTGGTGATGGCCGTATTCTAATTATCTATTGTGTTTGTACCTAAGATTATGAGCAAGTATTTTCATGCTATGAATTCCTTAGGTAGATTTTATGCTTAAAGTGCTTGAAGAAATTGACAAATCCAAAACACAAACAGAATATCCAACATTCAAATTTGTCACGTGCTTGTATCCTTCAAGGTTGCTTTATCCCTTGTCAGATTGTTTTCAGACACATGGTTGTTATTTTCTAGTTTGATTATGTTGAAAATTGGTTCTTGCCATAGAACAAATCTATTGAAAAATTAGAACACAATCAAGCTTTTTGCCAGACTATCAAGACAACATCCTTCCTTTTGCAAAAAATCTAGTCTTTTATGAGATATGTCCTAAAAACCTCAAACTATTCATCCAAGATTAGATCTACTCATAGGACATGATCAATTTTAAGAAGCATAAGAAGGTAAAAAATATGTTACCACCCGTGCAAAAAGAACAGAAAAACACAACCCGAGAGGCTACCAAGAACCAACACATTGTCGATTCTGTCAAGCAAGAAATCCATAAATGAGAACAATTTGAAAAAGTGATTTACAACAAAAAGGTTGCTCATTTCATGGGAAAATATCATCTAAACTCTACTTTTGTTGGAGTTGAACAATATGACTAGTTGGTTTACCACGTCCATCATGTTAAGCACATCCCAATCCTAGAATCGTCATCGTTAGTTTCCTAGGTGCATCCTTGCATACATCTTGCATCTCATATTCCTTTAGGATATTCATTTCATGCCACCTATCACACAAGCCACTAAGAATAGGAAGAACATGGATCCTAATCTTGCCGCTAGGTCATCTAATCCTACGACTGACAATACCAACACCATGGTCACTTATACGTCATGGCCCAATAATCAAATCAAACATATCTGGGTAGACACTAATGAAACTCCCACTCTAAGTACTGTTGAAAGATTTATCAACCACCCAACACTTGTCCACATGGTAAATGCCATGAGTGGACGTAATAGCAACCAGGAACTCTTGGCCATCCAACAATAAGGACTTCAACTTCCACCTTAGATTATACCCACACTTGTTACATGACCTATGGAACTTCCAAGGGAACATCCTTATCCCACTAGAAACAAAGTTTTTGATCCACTTCAACAAGCCCTACAAGTGGGAACTCTTCTCGCACAAGTAGTTCACCCCTCCTTTCCACCTTCCATCATACACACAACACCCACACCTACCTCAGGAGCCCCGCCTCCTGATGCCACACCAGCAGTGCAAGAAATACCCCCTATCACTATGCAAGCACCTCTGCAAGCCACAGTTTCTCCTCTTTTGCAAGCAATCTCAACATTCATTGCAAACTTTCCACCACCACCACCAGTTAGCACACAGCAAACCACTATTCCACCCATTCCTACTCAACCCGTTCATAGTGCTACAACCAGTTCGCAGCATCAAAGCACCCAACTCTCCATGCCTTTTCTTCCTTTCTTCACCATAGGCATGCCACCTACCAACGCCTATAACCAACCCTTATTTTTGCAAGGTTCCACTTTTCCTGCTCCACCAGCAATGCAATCACAATGAATGCCAATAGTTCCACCTCAAATGTTATTCACCCCAAATCCCCCCATACTGCAACCATCCATGAATCCCTTCATCATACCCCAAATTCCCATCCAACCTATCCAACAACAACAACCTATCCAAAAGCAACCTATCCAATAGTAACCTATCCAACAGCAGCAACAATAACCTATTCAGCAGCAACAATCCATCCAGCAACCATCCCAGCAACAAAAATTACAACAACAAATCACCAACCCATTCACATCCCACATGCAAAAACACCCAATCAACCCCTTCGCAGCTACACAGCCCACTATCCACACTACACAACAATCACAACCACAAATGCATGGGGCAAATCCCTTCATGGCACAACCACTGCAATAATTTGTGAATCCTTTTATCCAACCCGTGCAACAATAGTAAACTCATTCCACCAATTACATAGCCATGCAATCTTCCGCTGCATTGCAAATAATTACCACTCCACAACAAGTTCTCACTGGGGGCATTCCGCTGCAAAACACTTATGCAGGTGCACAACAGGTTCATCCCACCTATCCAACACCGCAACAAATACAAGCATATTTCCAACAGTTGCAACAATCTTATCAAGTACCAACACCTCCTCCATTGTAGTATTCCACTCAACCCCAGCTTCCCCCATAGCAACCCGTATACGTTGACCAAAAACCACCCTACCAAACTCCATAATATCCCCCACAGAATCCTCCATACTCTCCATTCGATCCATATCAGGCACAAGGAAATCCTGCAATCACGATCAACAATCCTCCCCCGCCAATCAATCTTGAATGGGAGGAAATGAAGAATGCTCTCAAGGAGCTAAAAGCTGGGACAGAGGCTAAAACATTTAAGTTTGAAGAGGTATGTCCTTATCCATTTGACTGATCTATCACTTCTATACCCTTCCCCAAGCACTTTGAGATCCCAAAATTTGATAAATATCAGGGGAAGGGTGATCCTGTGAGTCACGTGAAAGAATTCTACATGGCCTGTCAAGAAGTGGCCTATAGCGATAACTTCCTCATGAGAATATTTCCCAAAAGCTTGGGAGGCACCACTCTTGAATGGTTCTAAAAAATCCCTTATGGCACAGTCTCTACTTTTGTGGAATTATCTAAAAATTTTGTGGCCCAATACGCACATAAGGTCAAAAATGAACTCTCACTCCTTCACCTATGCAATTCCAAACAAAAGGGAGGAGAAAGCTTGGCAGATTATCTTTAGCACTAGCAAGGGCTTACTACAAGGTTGTCTTACCAACCCCTAGAGCAACATCTTATCAAAATCTTCATTAACAACCTTCATCCTAAGCTTGCCTATCACATGCGCATGAACTATATACAAACTTATCACGACATCAGAATCAAATGTATGGACCTTGAATGAGGTCTCGTAGAAGAAGGTACCATTAAGCACTACAAAGAATCCCAGCCTAACAAACATAACAACGATCGATCATAATACTAGAATAAGAATAAAAATGCGGTAACAGATGGAGCCACTGACACCAAACATGTTCAAGTTGTGGGGGCTAGTCCTAAGGCACCTACCCAGACTTATCAGCAAGCACCACCAATGTACCCTCAACCTCCTCCCATGTATCAACAACCCACTCTCACGTATCCTCAACCAGCATATCAACAAAACATGCACCCTCAAGGTGCGCCAATCTATCCTCCTCTAGGGACATCATATCAACACAACTATCAAGGTCCTATGAATTAGATGAATGCTATACCAATCCCGCATGGATAAAAAAGACCTTGCAATTCAAATACACCACAACGCATGTTTACCCCTTTGGGTGAACCTATAGACGTCATTTTCTACAAGCTGGTCCAAGCTAACCAATATGTGTATCCCAAAACACAGCCATTTGATGACTCAACTCCTAAGCCATCTTGGTATAAATACAATGAGTACTATGAATACCATCATTTTAAGGGACACACCACTCTCAAATGCATGAAGCTAAAACACTATATCCAAGATCTCATTGACCGCAAGGAGATCGAAGTAGATTCTCCCACACAATCATCGCCAAACACAGGCCTAAAGATTTATCAAAATTCATTCCCCAAACACACTTCCGGTATAGGCCCAGCTAATCCTACTCAGTCCTTCGATCAGGGAAAAGGTAAACAAGTGAAAAACATTGATAGAAAAGATTATACCAATGCATATATCAACTACAATAATCTCATCGGCTGCATATCCCAAGTCCAGTCCTTCGTCAATGTCATCCATGTCAAGGGTGTCGATACCCAATGCACCATCACCACTCATAGAGGTAGGATAACAGTCGCAGGTGCTAGTCCCGCCCCATCTACTGGGACCCAATACAACATTTTGGAACACCTAGGAAATACTCCAGCTTAAATTTCCATCCTGGATCTTCTCCGCACATCGCCCACTTATCAAGAGATCCTCAACAAAGCCTTGCATGAATCCTGTGTTCCCAGCAACATCAACCTCACTAAATTTCAAAACCTTATCGGACACCTGTCTTCCTCTTGTGGGGTCTCCATTAGACCAATAGATGTACCCTTAGAAGAAATCAACCATAATCTCCCACTTCGTATCGCTATCATGGTTAAATATTTTGCCATCAAACGGGTCATGATAGATAATGGATCGGCCCTAAATTTGTGTACTCTAAAATTCATAAAATAGTTGGGTTGCACTGAGGCTGATATAACAAATGAGGTCATCACAATAAAAGCATATGACAATCTAGAGCATACTTCTGAAGGCACAATATCATTACCCATTCAAGTGGGCCCAGTTATCCAAGATAAATTATGTCTTATTGTTGATCTTGACCTCCCCTTCAACATTCTCCTTGGACACCTATGGATTCATTCTATGCAAGATGTCCTAACAACCTACCATCAGTGCATTAAATTCCCATATAAAGGCACTGAGATCACCATCCACGTAGATCCCAAGCCCTTTGCATATTGCAATGCGTTGGAGACGTCCTTTCCACACTCCAATCACTGTCTTGGGATTGATATTGGCACCTTTGTCGCCAGCTCATCTTGAATCCATTCAAACCCAGAAACAATCCTCACCTCCACCTTGTCCATGGTCAAGATCAACAACAAAGGTTGTGGTGAGTACACTTTATATGATGCCTTCACAGTTGGAGCACTGTCAATTGATCCTCACACTCAAGGTCGCCAACCTAATCTAAGCAAAATAGAATCAGAGACAACCAAGGCACTGCAATTTGGTTCTACCACTTTTATATCAAAAGGTACTTTGACTAGTCAGGAAATGGCACCAAACATCAACCAATGGCTATATAAAGATCCACCACCCAAGGACACAAGTCGCCTCAATTACTTCAAAGATAAGTACCCCGCAATGCACAAACTGGTGACAAAAAAATGGAACTACCAAGGAGGTGGCCTTGGTTATGAAGAGAAAGGAATGAAAGATCCTATTATTTGTACCTGACTAGAAAAGCACCTGGGCCTTGGTATGGGCTCTAACATGAATGGGGGCACCAACAATTTCATCAACTATTCATCTTGTCCATCCCTGGGCGAAATCGCTAACATCGAAGATATCCTAGAAGAGAAAGTTGTGAGAGCTTATGATGATGTTTTCAACAATGAAACCTTCTTGGGAAATGCTTTCCTACAAAAAATTTCCATCCGTTTCATTGACCTTCCCCTCCGCCATCCTGAACTCATAGACTGGGACCAACTGAGTGCCATACATGTTAACAAGTTCCAAAGTGAGGACGCGCTCCTAAGCTTTATGGGAGCAATCGAGCAAAGCAGTGACTGGGGGCAAGACTCAACATATGTCTACAAACTAGACCCAAAGGCTTACTTTGGGGAAGAGGATAAATTTAGCTGCAAAAATGAAACAGAAAATTAAAATAAAAAAGAGAAAAATTGATCTCCTAGTGAAAACCCCTCTGGGGCGCTATCTGATCATAAAAAAGTAAAAAAAAAGGGTGTATCCCCTGGTGAAAACCTCTCTAAGGTGCCAGAGGATGAATATTCTCCTCTTCCTCTTATTCAAGATTACAGACCTAAACAGTCATCAATACTCATTAAAAAAGAAAAACCTATCAATCTGGGTACCAAAGAAAATCCTGCCATCACATACATAGTAGCATCTCTGACTAAAGTAGAAGAAAGTGATCTTGTCACTTTATTAAAGGAATCCATCAACAAGTTCGCATGGTCTTACTCCCACATGGCAGGGTTAGACCCCAACTTAGTGGTTCACCATCTAGCCGTGGACCCGAACATCAAACCTGTCAAGCAAAAGCTCAGAAAGATGCACCCTAAAGTGGCACTACTTGTCAAAGCAGAGCTAGAAAAATTACTTCAATCCAAGATCATCCACCCCATTGACTATTCTGACTAGATCTCTAATATGGTGCCTATCTCTAAGCGTGACAAATCAATCAGGATATGTACAAATTTTAGAGATCTCAATAAGGCATGTCCCAAGGATGATTTCCCCTTTCCAAACACAGACATGATTATGGATCTCACAGCAGGACATGAGATGTTATCACTCATGGATGGCTTTTTCGGATATAATCAGATCCGCATTGCAGAAGAAGATCAGCATAAGATAGCATTCACAACCCCTTGAGGCACCTTCTGCTATAACATGATTCCTTTTGGCTTAAAGAACATTGGGGAAACCTATCAAAGAGCCATGACTATCATTTTTCATGACATGATTCACAAGATCCTCGAAGACTATGTGGACGATATCTTGGAAAAATCAGTAAAAAGGGAAGATCAACTAAATGTTCTGGAATGTGTCTTTGATAGAATTGGACACTACTGCTTAATGCTCAACCTTAACAAATGTGTCTTTGGAGTCACTTTAGGCAAACTCCTAGGGTTCATTGTATCCAGATGAGGCATTGAAATTGATCCAAAGAAAGTACAAGCTATCATAGAAATGCCTCCACCAAAAACACTCTAACAGCTACGTAGCCTCTAGGGAAAGCTACAATCTGTGTGTCGTTTCATCTCTCAACTAGTAGACAAGTGCCAACCATTCACCCATCTCCTATGCAAAGACAACACATTTAAGTGGGATCCTCAATGTCAGAAGAGTTTTGACAAAATCAAAGAATACTTGGCTAATCCACCCATCTTGGTACCACCGGTACCTAGTCGACCACTCATCTTATACATTTCTACTACTACCACAGCACTGGGGTGCTCCTCGCTCAATTAAATGACAAAGGCAAAGAAAGAGATATTTATTACATCAGTCAAACCTTAGTGGGTTATGAGCTCAATTATTCTCCTATGGAAAAAGCATGTCTGGCAGTGGTATTTGCCACTCAAAAACTTTGCCACTACATGCTTAGTCACACAACCAAGCTCATTTCAAAGGTGGATCCTCTCAAGTACCTACTCTCCAGGACTACACTTAAAGGTTGAATGGAAAAATGGGTTATGTTACTAAGTGAATTTGATATTCAGTATGTCAACAGAAAAGCCATTAAAGGGCAAGTCATTGTCGATCAGCTAGTCGAAGCACCATTGGTAGATGCATATCCTTTGGTCACAGAATTTCTAGATGAGAATTTTTACATGATAGAAGAACAACCAATGTGGAAACTCTTCTTTGATAGGTCCTACACAGCTCATGGTGCAGGGGCAGGAATACTTTTTGTCACACATCAAGGTGACTACATCCCCATGTCATTCAAATTGGGATTTCCCTGCACAAACAACATTATAGAATATGAAGCACTAATTATAGGACTCTGCATGGCCATAGAATGGAACATCACAGATATCTAGGTCTTTGGCGACTCTCAACTCATCATCAAACAAGTCCTAGATGAGTATCAAACCAAAGATGACAAATTGATGCCATATAAGCAGATGGTTGACAAGCTAAAAGAACACTTCCTCTACTTACAAATAACATAGGTACCACATCTACAGAAAAAATCTACTGATGCAATGGCCACAATTGGCTCCCTTCTCGATGTTCCTCATGAGTCTACGCAATATGAATTCTTAGTCGAGCAACGACATGCTCTTGCTTATGAGAATGATGAATCAAATCATGTATGTGTCTTGGTTGGTCCCCAATCCCTGTGGTACCACGATATCCAATATTATCTATAAAATGGTATCATATCTCCCCATCTCACTGCAAACAAACACCAAAACTTTATCTGTAGAGCATCCCATTACACCCTCGTAGCCAATACCCTTTATCATTGAGGTTATCACAATGTGCTCTCTAGATGTCTAGATGAAAATGAAGTCGCCCAGGCTTTACAAGAGGTACATGCTAAAATCTGCGGTGCCCACATGAGTGGCATGGTCCTAGCCAAGAAACTTCTACGTACAGGGTACTATTGGCCTACAATGGAACATGATGCTTGTAAGTTCGTCAAAAAATGCCTACCTTGTCAACAACATGCTAATTTGATCCATGTTCCTACTCAGGACCTCAGACCTATTGCACCTCCTTGGCCCTTCTCTTGTTGGGGTTTTGACCTCATTGGTAAGATTACTCCCCTCTCTTCTGAAGGCCACAAGTACATAATCATAGCTACAAAGTAATTTACAAAGTGGGTCGAAGCAATTCTGCTCACACTCACTACTGGTGTCCAGATATCCAAATTCATCCTCTATCATATTGTTTTCCACTTCAGCATACCCTCCACCATCTTCACAGATCATGGTACAACATTTGAAAATCAAAACATCAGTGATCTCTATGCTCACCTCCATATCCATCACCGTTTCTCCAGTCCATATTTCCTGCAAGGTAACAGCCAAGCTGAGGCAACTAATAAAACCATCCTCAAATTCCTCAAGAAAGTTGTCAATGATACTGGTCGTGACTGGCATCTCCAGATCAATCCTTCCCTTTGGGCATATTGCACTTCCTACTGTACTCCTACTGGCACTACTCCCTAGTCTACGGTGTTGAAGCTGTCTTACCAATTGAGGTTGAACTACCCTCCCTCTGAGTATCACTAAGAGGCTTGATTGATGATGAAGATTACCAGGTAGCACGACTCACACAGCTTGATCTACTAGATGAAAAGTGTCAGCAAGCCTATGATCACTTGATCTTTTATCAGAATAGACTCAAGAAAAAATATAACAAGAACGTCCACCCCCGCCAGTTCCAAGTAGGGGACCTTGTGCTAAAAGAAAATCAGAAAGTGGGTACTGATCGAGAAAAGAAAGGCGAGTTTGAAGTCACCTGGCAAGGCCCATATGTTGTCACTGTATGCTTCAGTTCTGGGGCATATCAACTCTCTACTCCTAAAGGAGAACCATTGAATGATCCTATTGACATCATTCATCTCAGGCACTTCTATGCCTGATGGTTGGTTGTTCATTCCAGTTATCTGAGAAAATCCACAAAAAAGTATAAAAAGTCCTGAAAAAAACACAAAAACAATGTAAAACAGTCCTGAAAAAATCTCTAAAAAGCAAAAAAATGAAGCTGAAAAAATGGTTGTCCTAGTAAAACCTGGTAAACAAGCACTTGGGCAATATCAAAAAAATCAAAAAAAATCAAAAAGATCCAAAGAAATCAAAAAGAAAAATAAAGAAAAAAACTTACGTCCAA
Organism: Thuja plicata; assembly: GCA_018584345.1. NCBI lineage: Eukaryota > Viridiplantae > Streptophyta > Pinopsida > Cupressales > Cupressaceae > Thuja > Thuja plicata. Next base: position 44,677 of record MU224273.1, read on the forward strand.
TGGTGAAAACTTGGCAATCAAGCACCTTGGACAAGTAAGGGTGATGAAAATGTGGAAACAAGCATCACACATAATGGACCATTCCATTATCTATCAAAATCTCATTTTCGTCCATCACCAGCACCATCTCCACATTCCCTATATTCCCTGGGTTTTCACATATCATACGCACTAGTCTGCATTGATCTCCTTATCTCGTATCCTAAGATTTTGTACATATAATCTTGCATATTATTGTCCATACGTTGTACTATTCCAAGGTCTTAAGCATCAGTCTTGTATATTTCTCGTGTCTTGAGTTTCTCCTTGTAAGATCCTACATTGGTTCTATAGTTTGCTTGTAGTGCACCTTTGATCAATCAACTTGGTAAGTCCCACCTTTCTGGAAATGAGTCTTGAGGATGTATCCTTCCTCTCATCAACTTAAATCTAGATCATCGTCATCTTTGGGTTCTCGCAAGATGTATCTCTCCTCTTGAACTAATCAGTCATCACACACAACTATCATGCACATCAAGACAGGTAACATGATCCAATCAAATCTCGACAGCAACCTTTGTACATAATCTTTGTAACTAATCACTTGTAATTAATCACTCAGTTTAATCCATGTACATCCGTGATGCATTCCATCTTCCTGCCATCATGCTAACATCCTAATTTGTCATCTTGTTAACATTCCCTGCCCAATCCATCCACCCGTCTGGTTTATTAGTTGATTGTGACACACACAAAAAAAGAAAAATATAGGTGAGTCCCATTTGCATCTATTTCATTCTCTCTAGTATCATTATTGCATCTATCATTAAGATTCAGTTACATTATTCATCATTTTAGATTCATCATTAGATTGAGATCCATCATTTAGGTCACATTGTTCATTAGTAAATTGCATTGATCATCATGTCAATAGTTAGTATCATTTAGAACTTTGCATTATTAACCCATTATTTAACTTGCATAATCAATTCATTTTAGATTCATTTTAACTTGCATAATCAATCCATTTTAGATTCATTTTAGCTTGCATTGTTAATCTATTTTAGCTTGCATTATTACTCCATTGTTAGGTTCATTTAAGTCATCTTGCATTGTTAAATTTATTTTAGATTCATTTTATCATCTTGCATTGTTAATCCATTATTCATTTTAGTCTTGCATTGTTAAAACCATGTACATCTTGCATAGTTAAGTCATTTTAATCTTTAGATTCATTTAGATTTCATTGTTCACTCATTTGCACATTCATTTTAATTCATCTTGCATTGATCATCCATTTTAGGTTCATTATCTTGCATTGTTAATTCATCTTGCATAGTTCATCCATTTAGGTTCATCTCGCATTATTACAATATTTAGATTCATATACCACTGGCATAATCAATTCATTTAGATTCATTTTAGTCTTGCATTTGTTAAAACATCATTTAGATTCATTTGGCATTCATATACATCTACATAAAACATCAGCATATATATTACATATATCATAAAAACACATCACTTCCTGCTAGCATCAAATGTCAGTAATCATATAGTATGCATCAACACATCATATACATATAAGCATCATCCATCCTGCATAAGTCATACATCATATATATAATCAAGTCATCCATATACAT
>MU224273.1:46478-57445 GCA_018584345.1 Thuja plicata
ATCAATCTATGTCAATAAAATACATCATGTGCACCTCAGTGCCAATATACATGTATAAATCTCAAAAATATAAAACTGTGTGTTGTCAAATCCTCTAATGAGTCATACTGGTGCCTATGATGACCCACCTCCCTGCCCTGGTGGTGGACGTGGTGGCATCCCTACTGATCCCTGTGACGCTGATGTATGCACTGTGCTTTGAGAATGTGACCTCTCTGAGTAGTCTCGTCTCTGTCCCTCGGGAACTAGCTAATGATAAAGTGCTTTGTAGTGGGATGCATCCCTGTCTGCCTTGTTTTCATTTCTATGAGCTGTGAATGCCTCGGCCACCACCTGTCGAACCCCACCTGCTACTTCTGCCTACCTGGCAATGTCACGCTCAGCCTAGTACGCCTCTGCCCGTCGCAGTGCTGCATCCCTCTCTGAGGTCAATGCAGAAATCTACTTTGTAGCCTGCTCCATCTGTAGGGTCAGCGTATCCAGCTGGCCCGTAAGTGTATCTATCTTGACACGCATGTCCCCCGCATCCTGTGTCAAGTCCACCATCGCAAACTTGCCTAAGTCCACTTGGCCCTGTAAGGTGTCTAGTGCACCCTCTGCCCTGTCCGCCCATGTTGTCTCTGCTATCAATAATCCCTATATCCGGGCAATCTCTACATGTAGGCTCGCATCAGACACCACCACCATATCTAATAAACCTTGCAGTCTAGTGCACTCCATCTGAAAGTTGTCTCGCTCTGCGATGACAGTATCATAAGTCTCCTATGCCACATACCCTGTGGGTGGCCCCTGTGGCCCCTGTACCTATGGTGGCAGTGGTGGTGCCTGCACCTATACCTATGCCTGTACCTATACCTGTGGCTGATCATGTGCCTATGCTGGTGGTGGCCCCTATGGCCCCTGATCCTGTACCTATGCCCCTATCCAGGGTCTCACTCATCTCTACAACCTCCTCCTCTGACCTATTGCCAAGGTCTCTAGGGCATCCCTGATCTCTGTGCCATCATCCACATCTAGGTCCCCTGTCAGTTGCTCATGTGCAGCCACCTGAGTCAGGTCGGTCAATCTCACTGGTGTGTGCACCGCCACCATGCTACGTACTATGGGGTCATCCCTGCATCCATAATGTCTAGCCGCGCCACAAAATCTATCTGTACCATATCCCTCCAAGATTCCCTCACTGTGAGAACATTTGTATACCTGCCCCATGTCCCTACCTCCCTAGCGACATGAGGATGTGAGGCATCCTCTGCCACCACTCCATGCTGCAGCCCAAACTGCCGCATGACCCTGGATGGTTTGTATCAATCTATCTGGTGGATAGTCCTCCCCAATAGAAAGAAATCGGTTTGAATGTATGAGAGGTATAAAAAGTCCTCAAATCCATCCTCCACTCCTGCTGCCCAGTCCATCGCCCCCCATGGCTCGCACAACCTGTATGGGGTCCAGCAGAAAACCTATACCTTGTCTTGCAGTCGTCTCCAGTATCTAGTCTGGCCGACGAAGGTGTATCTCAAAGGGAGCCTATATCTATAGGTGTAGGGCTCCCCAGGCTGACGTGACTCCCTAACCCTCATCGGTCAGAACACTACAATGTGCTCCCACGCCCAAACTAACATCAGAGTCACCCCGATCCCCATGTTGCGTGCCTTACGGTATGTAGCCATGTGTAAATCATGGTATAGTTGTCCTAGGACAACATACCCCATACCCCCAGCAATAAGAAGTCCACTCCTCCAACATCTGAGATAACTCCCATGACAAGCCCATACCAAAACCATATCCTACCAGATCTTCTAGCATCCGCCCCCCGATCAATCCCGTAATAAACAAGGCTATCCGCCTCAATCTCCTGTCCACTGCTGGCTACCAAGGCATCTAGGTGTGATACGTCAGGATTTGATTCATCGGCCACATGAACGCAATCTCCATATAGTGGTCGCTATCCTCCAACCTATATCAAGGAATCGCCCCTCAAATGGGTATCCGTAGAATTCGCCAAACATCCTCTAGAGTAATGGTCACCTCTCCAGTAGGCAAATGAAAAGTGGTGGTGTCTCTATGCCACCGCTCGATCAAGGTGGTCATCATCCCATTGTGCACCCATAGTCTAGGCCAATGGGGAACATAGTCCAACCCTACTACTGCTAGCAATCCCCAGTCATCCTCCGTCAGCTAAGACTCCAACTCCATGGTAGGAGGCCAATGCTCTCGTGATCCCTTTGGTGGGAACTGCTCCTGCAAGAATTTTAGAATCCACCATGTTAGTCACCTATTCTTCTAGTCCTATTCTAACCCTTCCCAAAGTGGGGCATCTTGTCCCTAGGTCTTATGCTGACCCATCCCCGGCCCCCGCCGGGTCTCCCCTTTTCCCTCCTTTCCGGTGTTTGCCCTTTTAGGCGCAGACGTCGGTTCATACACCGGCGTCTCCAACATGCTTTCCTGTAGACCGACGTCTTCAAAGATGTGGGTCTGGGTCTGGCGTCTTCAAAGATGCCGGTCTAGCACCATCAGCTCTGGAGACGCTGATCCGGGGATCGGCGTCTGTGAAGACGTCGATCCAGGGATTGGCGTCCTTGCAGATGCCAATTCAAGAACTGGCATCTCTGGTTTGAAATGCATTTTTCCCCCATTAATGCCCTATCTACCCCCCCAAAAGAATTAAATAACATTAACAGCAATAAATGCAAGGTCTCGGATAGCTAACTCACCGGTACCGGTCGCTCAGCGGGCCTCCCATGTGTGCGAACGCGCTCTCCAAGCTGCCCCTTCATCCTCTTGTTAGCCATCTTTTCACTCTAGAGCTCAAAGTTACACTATTCACTATTCACAAATGACCTTCTTTAACCCCCTAGCGCCTCTTATAGCCCTCATTTTTCCCAAAAAAAAAATTTCCACCCCCGTTTCCCGACCCCCGTGTATCTTTTTGTATATATCATCCTGTTGTACAGCTGAAATATGCCTAAAATCTCAAAAACATTTTAAAATCATGAAAATCCTAAAAATTCAAGAAATTTTAAAAATTCCAAAAATATCAAATATTCTCAAAACTCATGCAATAAACACTTCATTCTTTCCAATTCATTTTAGATCTTCATTTTTCAGCCACGTTTCAACTCATGCGATTGCGACACTATTTTTCACCAAATCAATTTTGCGACCGGTTGTCCTTGCTCTACATCCTGTTCACAGCTTTTGCAGTAAATATCTTTTTATCAAATCAAATCCAATCTTTGTCCGTCAGGATACATCCTTCCGGCATGGGCTTATCAAATCCTTCATCACATCACTCATGTTCATGGCAAGAACTTTGGACCGAATGACTGCTTGGTCATGAAGCCTTCTTTATTGATTTTACCTTTTTGTGTCAATTCCAACCTACTCACCACTACCTCGATCTGCTATATTTTGGTGCATTGTGATTGGTCGCTACTGATACATGTGTCTTTTGCAGTGTGTTTTTGTTTGAGCGTCTAGTCCACGCAAAGGAACTTGTCATTTGTGTTTCCTAACACCAGATGCATACCTCCTCTTGCAATATCAAAATCGGATGTGCTCTCCACACTTTTACACACAAATGGATCCCCAATGCTCATTAGATGCATTTAATCTCATTTGCATTTGCATTCTTAGTTTCATTCTTAATTGCATTCCAGAAGGCTTCTATTTATTCCCTCCTTCCTTTCCTCTCTCCCATTGCATCCTTTTTCAAGAAAATTTCACAACGTCATCTTCGTTGTGTTCTTTTCTTGAAGGGGCACAACCCCGTACCGTTGTTGCTTCAGCACGACTCCTAGAAACCCTCTTCCTCTGGGGCAACTCATTTTCTTATCTTTGACGAAATGTCACTTGCAACGCCACGTCAAAAAGGGGCAAAATATAGACGTCCAAAAATATTAATATTATTTTCCCTCTTATTCATCTAACTATTTAATTCAATCAATTAAATAGTTTTATTTATCAATAGTTTAAATATTATTCTAATGTATTTTATTTAAATACATTTGCCTCCACAAAATCCCCTTTTTAATAAATTTATATTTATTAAATCCTCCATATTCCTAATTCTTCTAAAGCATGATTTATTCAAAATAAATTTGGATCATAATCTATCCTAGCTAGGAACCTATTAATCCTACCCTAAAGCCTACCCTATTCCTACCCTACTCCCATCACCTCATTTCCTAAGTATACTTCCCCACCTAACTGTCCTTTTAACCATGCTTAATGGGTGATTCCTAACCTTTTTAAGGCCAATGGAATGCTCACCCACATGGGAAAATTCTCTCCAAAATGGGCACTCAATCCTCTTTAATTCCTTCTTACAACTTTGTCTCCCCTTTTGAAATATTGAGCTACTCAATATTAATGTCAATTTTGACTCAAAGTTGGCCATCTTTTCAAGTTCATGTGTCTCCTATGTGGCTCTAATGTGGATGCCACATAAGTGCCACTTCATCCAAGCCTCTTCCTCTCTCCAAAAACTCTATAAATAGAGGCCTTCTCCTCTCATATTTTCATCTCTCAATATTGCATTGTTATCTTGGTATTTTGCTTTTAGAAGTTCATAGCTATAGATTTCATGTTTTCATATGCTCTTAGTTTAAGCTTAAATCATTTAGATGTTACATGTTAGTTTCCTTTTGGTTAAAATGAATCATGTTTCTCATTTCATAGCATAGTTCTTGCATCATAGCTTTTAATCTCATATCTTGCATATCAATTTGAGCATCAACTTTAGGAAGGATTTAAGACTAGTTTTCCATACTACTTCTTGAATTTCTCCTTGATTCCAAGCTTTCATTCCATAGTTTCATTGCCTTGGGGATTCATGTCATTTTGTGTGTTTGAGAGAGCACACCCATATCCATCAAAATGAGCAAATCAAAATGAGTAAAATAGGGTGCATTTGTTTACTTATTTTAAGCTCAATCTGATGTTATTTGGTATTCTTTGTTGCTTGCTTGTTCTTTTACATGTTTTTGAAATGATTTATGTGCTAACCCACTAATGTTTGCATATTTAAACTTGCTCCCAACAGATTGAAGGATTCCTCATACTACAATAATATCTATAAATCTCAAATTTTCCTAGATGCATAGAACTAAACCCAAAACCCTCAGGCTGGTAGGATTATACTCTAATACCACTAAAAGTGTTAGTAATAACTGAGGGGGGGGTGAATCAGTGGCCTTAAAAATTTATCCAATTAAACTTAAATCCACCAATCATTAATTCTTCAATTATTAAGTCCCTACAAGATGTATGCCTTGAATTACTTGAAACAAATAACTGTCTATCGGTTTACCTTGTCTGTCCTTATTCTCCTTGATAACCGATAAGCAGTAAATTATATTTACCGATACTCAGTAAATATGTAGAGTATACCAGTCAATCCATAAATACATATGCAGAATGTAAAACAATGAAGTAATAAATCATACACACATAACACAAGGATTTTAACGTGGAAACCTTGTTAAGGGAAAAACCACTGGGATCGGTACCCCAAATTTTCACTCTTCTGAAGTGAGCCCTGTTAGCAACCAACCTTGTTAAAGGTTACAAACACACTGTTAAGTGTGACCTTTTTAGAGGATTTTCAATACATAGGTTGTCACTAAGTATCTGGCATCTACGCTATCATCCTCGAATCAGTCTCATGACTGTCAATAGGCTTTATGCAAATCTTACTACCATCCTTGAATCAGCCTCCTTAGACTGTCAATAGGCTTTAGGTAAGACCGGTGCTACTATCATGAGTCAACCTTCCGATAATCTGTTAGGATATACCTCAATTATAAAAGACTGTTAAGTCTTGCTCTATTAAGAGACTTAATGCTTCAATGGTTAAACTGAAACAAAATGACCTGTTTCTAATGCAACTGAATTGCAGATTTTCAGATCTATTTACTTACAATATCTTTCTGATCAATGTTTCAATATAATTCATTTGTACTTAACTCTTTTTTCTCTGTGATGTTGTGCTTCTCTGTCTGTCGGTGTCTACAGAATTCCTTAGCTCTCCCTCAACTTGATTGATCATGACTGCATGAAGTTAATCCTTCATCAGTTTCTCTTCAGCATCTTCTATCAGTTCACTCCCCCATGTATCTAATTGCTTATTGACCACCACGGAGAATGAATTATGCTTGTCTCTTATATAGACATGATTTTTCTTAATTCTAGGTTCTTGGTTTTTGGTTCTTGATTCTTGATTCTTGGCGTAAAAAACAATCCAGCCAAATTGATTTATGGCTTTAACTCCTGATTTATCTCATAGTTATCTTCTTGCCAACTGCATAAATCATTTACTTAACTGTGGTTGAATAAAATAAAAAAAACAACCAGTTAATTCTATCCTTTAGCTCTGCCAACTAGATATTTTGTCATTTTCTGAACTCTCTATTATGTCGGTCAATTCTACAGTTCGTCGCCGGTGACAACTGCCAGTTCCGTCGGTGTAACTTCAGCTAGCTTCAGGATCTCCGTCAGTTGGGCATCATTGGATCTTGCTTGTCGAGCAACACTATTTTTAGCTCGTCACGCATCCTTTGATTCTGCTTCATCGGGCAACACTATCTTCTGCTCGTCGGGCATCACTGTGACTTTATCTCTGTCTTTACCGATGGTGTTCACTCCACCGGTGTAGTCTGTCACTTAGTGAATACTTGACTTTTATGCATTGCTAAAAGTATAACCTTTATTCTATTGATTCTCTAAAGTCTTTTGTATTATATATATGACCATACAGATGATATCAAGTTGACATCAATGACAATACAAACCATTAACTGATTTAATGTCTTACATCATCTTCAACTTAATATAGTCAACCATTTAATCAGTTACATGTCATCAATCTCTCCCTTTGGCATTGATGGCAACACACTATATTATCACACTATACTATTTCTAATACAATATGAAATATAATTATTGAGATTTATCAAATTACCAAATAGTTTGTTTTGATAACCGATAAAATGTCTGACCGTCGGTAAGCTCTGTGTAAGCTTAGATTTGATTCTTGCATCTTTCCTTTTTCTTCTTCTGATGTGTTGTGACCTCTGTTGGTGTCAATTTTCTCTTTGACTGTTCTACTTCTTTGATGTCTCTGTCTTGTATTTGCAACTTTTATACAAATACTCTCCCTATGGATATGATCTCTCCCTGTTTGGAGTAATCTGATAATGAATAGTTTCTGATGATAATATGGATACATTCTCTCCCTTTGAAAATAATTCCAAACAAATATGTTACAAATATCTGACATTCTATCAACCAATTTTTTCTTTCCATAATATATTCCTTGAATTTTCCTTATCCATTATCAATATAAAAATATGTTCTTGTGCTTTGTTTTGATATATACCTTTCTGTATATAAATGTAGCATTGAAGTTTAGCTTCTACTTGCATCAATCATGATTGATATTCTGATAATATATTATTGATATAGTCGTCAGTCATTTTATTGACTGTTAGACATGGGTTTTACCCCTAGTGTTTTCCTCAGGTACTCAAATGTATCCTTTGGCAGTGGCTTCGTGAAGATATCAGCCAATTGTTCTTTTGATTGTACATATTCAAGTATCACCTCTTTTTCTTGAACTTGTTCTCTCAAATAATGATACTTGATTGCAATGTGTTTAGTCTTCGCATGCATTACTGGATTCTTAGAAAAATTTATTGCACTGGTGTTATCACAATAGATAACCACTGGTTCTTTGATCTTCATATGCATCCCTTCTAGCAGCTATTTGATCCATGCAATATTTGAGCAGTTTGCAGCAACAGCAACATATTCTGCTTCTGCAGTGGACTGAGAGATGCATCCTTGCTTCTTGCTAATCCATGTGACAAGTCTGTCACCCATAAAGAATGCTCCTCCAGTTTTTCTTTTCTGGTCATCAAGATTTCTAGCCCAATCAGCATCGGTAAACACTTTTAGTTCAAATTTGCCTTCTCTTCTATACCATAGGCCAAATTCCTCAGTATTCTTCAGATAGCTTAGTATTCTTTTCACAGCAGTTATATGTGATTCCCTGGGGTTAGCAAAAATCTAGCAACAATTCCTACTGCATGTGATATATATTGTCTTGTGTGTACAACATACATGAGTTTTCCTATCATTGATCTGTATATAGTCTGATTTACCTCTGTTGTCTTGTCTTCCTTTGTTAATTTGCATCCAGTAGCCATCAGTGTTCCAACAGGTTTGGAATCTTCCATCTTGAATATTTTCAGAACTTCTTTGATGTATTTAGACTGAGTAATGAAAATACCTTCACTTTGTTGAATGATCTGCAGACCAAGAAAGAACTTGATCTCTCCAAACATAGACATCTCAAATTCCTTGCTCATCTCATTAGCAAATGATTTGCATAGCATATCATTGCCTCCAAATATGATGTCATCAACAAATATTTCATAAATCAAAGTGTTAGCATTAGTATCTTCTTTCAAATATAGATTAATGTTCTCACTAGTCCTTATGAATCCAATACTTATTAGATAGGAATGAAGTATTTCATACCAGGCTCTGGGAGCTTGTTTTAATCCATACAAGGCTTTGTGAAGTCTACATACCATGTTCCTTTTGTCTGGATCTACAAACCCTTCTAGTTGTTCAATGTATACCTCTTCTTCAAGTATTCCATTTAGGAATGTTGATTTGATGTCCATTTGATATACTTTGAATCCTTTGTATGCAGCATAAGCAAGTAGAATTCTTACTCCTAGCCTAGCAACGGGTGCAAAGTTTTCTCCATAGTCTATACCTTCCTCTTGTGCATACCCCTTACATACTAGTCTTGCTTTGTTCCTTGTGACTTCTCCATTCTCGTTCAGTTTGTTTCTAAATATCCATTTTGTACCGATGACATTCTTGTCATCTGGTCTTTGCACAAGTGACCATGTCTTGTTCTTCTCAATCTGTTCAATCTCATCATTCATATCACTTATCCATTCTTCATTGTCTAGTGTAGCATTGACAGACTTTGGTTCAAACTCACAAATTAAGCAATTTGAGTTTAAAGACTTACTTCTTTTTCTTGTACCAGCTTTCTTATCTCCTATGATCTGGGCCTCTAGATGGTTCTTTCTTACATATCTTGCAAGTACAGGTACAGCTCTTTACATATCAGCTTGATCTTCATTACTGTTGCCCAAATTTTCCATTCCTATACAATTTGGCCATCCTCTGTGTTTTCCCGCCCAAAAATGACTAGGCCCTTTTCAAAATCTTGTTTTTATGTCTTATCGCGCAGTCGTGATCCATGTAAATCAATATCCTTAAGTTGCGCGACTGCGCGATGAGTTGTTCAAGTGGTCCTCGCGCAATCACGAGCTATTTATGTCAGTTCATTCAAGCTGTGCGACTAAGCGGGTCAGTGTTTCAATGATGCGTCGCGCAGTCGCAATGTTTATTCCAGGTAGGGTTTGCAGCTCATGAGTGCGCGACCAGCGGAAGAAAGTGGCTCATCGCTCAGTCGCTTATCGAAAGGGAGAAATAGAAAGCAGGTTGCGGGTGTGCGACAAGCCGAAGGATAATGTCATCGCGCACTCACCGAGTAGAAAAGATGAAGATGATATAAGTCGTGAGTATGCGATGAGCAAAGAGGACAAGTCATCACTCAGTCGTCGATGGATAAAAGGCAAACAGAATGCTTCTCGCGACCTTGCGATGAGTAGAAGCGAGACCCATCGCTCAGTCGCAGGAAATAAGGATAAGTCAAAGATCAACCTGCGAGTGTGCGACTGAAGAAAACAAGGAAGGTGTTGCATAGTCGCCGAGCAATGAATACAAAAGAATGGGGCCCACCTTCAGTTGCTTGATCGCGTGAAGAGTTCAACAGTTGATAAAATGTCTTCCGACTTGGCTACCATCCCTTGGTCGCCTTGTCGCTAGAACAGACGATGACTCATCTTCCTCAGTGTACAGCAGATGGACCAGTAGCCGTGTGATAGGTGGCATATGGCAGGTGGATGTGGGTCCTCAGTCAGGTGATCGCCAGACAAAGGAAATGGATCACGCGATAACAAGACTAAGGTATGTTTGCCCTCAGTCGCGAAGTCTCCTGATGATTTAAGGGCATAAGGAAATATAAAGTGATTAAAAAATATCCGTTCAATGAAGAAGTAAAGAGATCTGACGGTGGTCGCGAAGTCTGGTAATAAAAGTGCCCCAGGGAAAAAGTCCTTCCGACTAGGTGATTAAGGTATGTCGCGAGGTCGCTGTGAACAGAAAAGGCACGTGCTTCAAGTTAAAGGTAAAGACTCAGGATCACCCGACTCAGCGACTAAGGGTTGTTATGTTATCTTGAAAAGAGACTAGCAGTTAGGCGCTGGGTCGCTAGAAGAATGGTGAGTTAAGTGAAATGTCTCCCGACTTTGAAATTTCACAGTCGGGATGTCGCTAGATCTGAGCTCGGGTTTAGCAGGAGTTAAATGATACCTTGTCGCCAGGTCGTGAGATTTAACCAGGGTCAATGTCTGATACTCGCGACAAAGAGACTAGCCGTTGGTCGCTAGGTCGCAGGAATTTGAATTTGAATTTCTGGCGGCAAGTTTAACACAGAGAGCACTCAGCAGCCATGATTCCTGTTTTCTCGTATTCCAGAATTGATCAGAGGGGTTTCTAGTCACAGGAAATCATACACAGAGCAGTCTGTTGATCCCCAGAATATTTTGTTTCAATAATATTTTAAAAAGGCGAAAATTCAATGTGTTGCAGAGCAGAACATAAATTAAGCTGAGTTTCTAAAAGTGCCACGAGGAAGGAGAAGAAGTCCTGTGCGATGATAAGATGAACACTTGGCTATGCACTGTTCACAGATAAGAGAGGCAGTTATTGCAGAGGAGTATAGGTGAACAGGTGTGCATGACTATTCAGACTGAACATAAATGCTGCTAGCCGTCGTTTAACAAATCTGATTCCAAGTGCCAGATCGAGGAGGAGCATGA
>MU224273.1:91216-133096 GCA_018584345.1 Thuja plicata
TTTTTGTATGTGTTTGTCCCCATGTATGTATAAAGGACCTTCAATACCTTTCTGAACACAGTTAGGATGCTATGTGATATGTGCTTCTATTAAAGTACGTTCAATGAATCTTGTATGTCACTTAATGGTTTTAGGACATTTATTATGATTATGATAAGTTATTATTAGTATCAATTATTGACTAACCCAATGCTCAAGATTCTAACCCTCATGCTACATTCTTTTTGTGTGTGTGTGTGTACATGATGTGTCTTCATGATTTGGGATGAAGTCGTCGTTACTCACATGGATGAGGTCCACATGATATATCGATCCTGATCATATGTCTGCAATGTCTTCTTTAAATATGTATAGCAATGCACATATAGTTCTTCTCGATACTGGGCATCAACTTCACCTGTCTTCACAAGTCTGAGCATGCCCCAAAATCCTCAATCATTATTGTTGTTATGAAGACAGTACCTGGTCCCGCAAGACTAAGCCTAGCCCTGATCCCTGCTCCCGGGTTGGGTCTTTTTGCGTTTGTCCTTTGATTATGGATTGATGTCTGATTATGGTTGCTTGGTATTTGATCATTGTGGATATTCATTATAGTCCCTAGGACTAGTTGAATATTGTTTTGTGGTTGGACTATCGGTTACTAATAATTTGATGGTATTATGGAATTAAATATGTGGTAATAAGCCTTTTCTAAGTGTATTCATTAATGTATGTTTTATAATAATATTTGCATGGATATATATACACATAGGCATATGGGTGCACACATATGCATATGTCTATATATATTTTTATATTAATATATTTATATAAATGTTTTTATGTGAGTGTTTATGTATTTATTTATTTATGTGTCCTTGTTAATATAATGAAGGGATCAACTATTGTGTGTAATTAAATCCACTTCATCCTTGGATAAAATAAAGATAAACTACTTATTATTCTTTAAAGAGAGAAAGTAACTAATCTTTATCTAAAGTGAAAGTGAGAATAAAATAAAAGAATTTACTTACAACATAATAATAAAACAATAGTAACTAAAGTACTTAATAAACTAAAAGCATTCTCAGGAAACTATCTACACATTAATTTATTTATGAACTATTAAAGTCTAAACTAATAACCAATATATGGTTGTGGAATGTTGCATCGGTTGAAATTTCCCGTGCAACCACTCCTACACCATATTTATGAAAGGAGGATTGTAGAGTAAGAGGAGGGAAAATAGGAAATTGACATACAACCAAAATAGTATTGAGGAAATTGGTGGTGACATTCGGAGGAAAACTCTATGATTTAAAAGTTTGAAGGAGTTGGAATTGGCTGGAGTGGGCTGGGAACTTCTTCGAAGGTTTCTCCGCAGGATTCCAGGTAGGCTCTACCCAGAAAGAGAATCCTTTTCATATGAATGTTGTGCCTGATGTGTGTGCTTTATTGTCTGCTATTGTTATATTAGATCAGAGGAAATCTTTAATGGTTGTAATGCTATGTTTCTTTCTTGTATTATTGAAAAGTTGATGACTATCTTCAAGATAGGTAATGATAGTGTGTGTTCATGTCATATGTCCTTATTTATTAAGTTGTCTCCATTAGATGTGATATCTATTACCTTGAACCTTCATCCTTTGATGCTTTTGAGTTGCAGTACTCTCTCTCTCCCTTGTTAGATAGTATGTTTTGAGATTATCCTTCTTTACCTTTCATCTAGTGGTAGGAATGGAATAGACGTGCCTCAAAGGTAGGATGGGTTTGAGGGATGTTTTGGAAGGAGAACAGAGGGATCTCAACTAGGTATCTCTCTGATTCTTCTTTCCAGACCTCAATCTTACCCAGTTTTACCCGAGAGGCCAATCTGCAAGTTGTTGCCTCTGAGATGCACAGACTTTTTCCACCTGCGTAGAACTAGGCACCACCTACGTAGGATGCGTGACCACCTATAAAAAAAGCACCACCTGTGCAGGTTGAACCACCTACCTATATTAGGTCACCACCTACGGAGCTTAGGGTTCCACCTGCGCAGGACTCTTCCAGTTTGATTTTTAGAGTTTCCGGAAGGGTTTAGGGTTTGGTTTTGACCTGGGGTTGGTCCTAGAATTTTTTAAAACTTAAGAATACTTGATTTTCATATGATATTGTGTTTATGATCATTTAGAAACTTGTCATAAGTTTTGGATAGTTTGGGAACCCTGATTTGGGTTAGGGTGGTCTCTGTCCGCTTTGAGCCTTAGGGCGGAACATAAAATGTAACATTTAAGTATAAGATACATACTTTTAATTCCTTATACTTTAAGTTACATTTTATGTAATACCTTCCAGGATGTTTGAGAGTGGTTTCAGCCTCCTACGAGTTCAAATAAAGATTCTAGATTTTGAAGGTTTTAGGAAATTTCAGACTTAGCCAAATTTTAGGAATCAGCATGTTTTCTGCAACGTGATCTTGTTATGATGTTTTGTGGTTTGAGTTGGTACCCAAAAGGAACTGGTTATATGGTTGTGTATAATACTTGATGATTTGTGCATTTTGATGTCTTTTTATGTGTTATCTATCTGCTTGTATGTTGGATTAGAGTTTAGGAATGTCCGGTGGATTAGGGACAATCAATGATCTCCTAAACCCAATCCAATGATGTTAAGATGTTATGATTTGTGCTGGGTTGAAGTACTTGATGTAATTATGTGTTGTAAATCCCTTGTGATGTATTTGATGCAATGTGGATGTGTTTTATCTATCTATGTACTCGATTTCAGTTTAGGGTTGTCCAAAGGATTTAGGACAACTAGTGCTTTCCTAAACTCAACTGTTGATGTTGTAAAAATGTTATGTCTTCCTATGGATTATTATGTGTTGGAAATACAATAGTGGAAAAGCAAGATACTGAGAGGGGGGGTGAATCAGATCTTCAAAATTAAACACTTAAAACAAACTGATCCACATTCATACATATATGAATCTAATGTAATCTCAGATAGCATCCACATAATGAAATAAATAATACATAACACAATAACTTGGTAACCCAAAAACCCAAATAGGTAAAACTGGGGTGGGGATGACACCCACAAAATTCTCCACTACCGTAGTAATAAAGTGTACCTGTTAAGGTTACAAATGTTGATTACAAAATGTAATCTACCCTGTTAAAGGTCTGCCCGGTTAAGAGCTTAAGATCATTACAATATACCCTATGAAAGGATTTGAACTTACAATGAAGTAAGCACTTTGTTAGGAGATAAAGAAAGGTCTGCTAGAACCACTCTGTTAAGATATTTTCACCTAATGCAAAGATTAGAATGTCTCAAGTATTGATCCTTCATTATGCACTCTGATGCTAATGACGAATCTCCTCTTTTCAGTGCCTTCTATGATCTCATAATCTATTATAACTTTACTCTGTTGTTCATTGTGTTTACACTCTGCTTGATCTCTGCTTCTTAACAAAATATCCCTCTGTGCATTTTACTTGAAAAATGCAGTTACTAGACAATTCGTCTGTTGTCTCATTACACATTCAAAATAGGGTTTAGAAGCAATCTAATATACCTGTTCAAATCTAATAGCAAAATCTAGATCAACAATCAAAGATCTGATACCCATACCTTGATGGTATAACAATTAATGTTTACAATAGGTGATGTATAGGATAAAGCAATTAAATGCATAACTAACTCTGTAGAAGAATATTAAATGCATACATAAGTCGGCCCAAAAAGCTTATATAAGTCAGCCAGATCACTTATCCTCAAAGTTTGTATCATTTCTGACATGTATACAAAAAATATTTAGCTCGGCACTTGACTTCTCTGTCGCTCGGCACTTAACATCTCTGAGCCCTACTCGGCTTGGCAATGTAACTCAGCTCAGCAATGTAACTAGGCAAACTGAAAACTGCTCAGCAATGTTGCTTGGCCTTGCATAGTTTTAGCTCGGCCACAGTGATAGCCAACTAAAATTGCCTAATTTATGACTAAGTGTTGGTCACTAATCATCAACAAAACTTAGAGATTAACAATCTCCCCCTTTGATATTAGTGGCAAAAACACTTATCATTACTTCCATTCATTTCATCAAAATATTGCCTAAGTACACTAAGTACTCCCCCTAGGAATATACTCAGAATAATTCATACAAAAAGTTTACATGCCTTCAAAAATTATATACAAGTGTACATGTACTGCACTGATGTATCATACTGTATCCTTTCATACTTCCTTACCAACTTCCCCCTTGTTTTTGTCACTGATTGTTGGTGGGGTTAAGTTGTACTTATCCAAAAATTGTTTATGAAGCTGTAGGGTGTAGTATCCCAGCTTTCCTTTGCAATCTTCATAACTTCCAATTTTATTTCTAGCTTGGCAGCTAGACTCACTAAACTTTCTGTAGTCAATAGATTTGCATTGCTCTGTGATAACTCCTTTGCAATTGAAAGTTCCTTTTGTGTTACCTCCAAGTGAGGCAACAGGCTTGTCTGAATAGTTATCAATTTGGCCCTTATTCGACCATCTTCAGCCATAAGCTTGGCTATTCTCCGTTGTGCATTTATCAACTTAGTAAGATGTAAAGAACAAGAAGTAGTATCTTTACCCAAAGTAGTGCCAGTTGATCTTAAATCTAACTGTAGCTTCTCAACAAGTTGTAGATTATCCTTTGTGAAAAATTCAACATCACATAATTTTTTGTACAAAGAATAAACATTGGCTATAACTTTCTCTAAAGTTTATACAAGAATAGAAATTTCAACCTATTTTGTGGCAATCTCTTCTGAGATTTTTTCTAGAACTTTGCTCTCAAATCTTCTCATGGACCATTGTAGAAGCTTCTCATTGTTGTCTATGTCCTCGTCAGTTACCTTCTGTACAATGTTTCCTAGTTGATCAATGATTGGAGCTTGAGGCATTTCATCCTCTAAGTCAAATGCCTTTGCAAATATGTCTTTAATGTCATGCAACACCTACTTTTGTTTTTGTTCTATCTTCATCTCTTCCTATCTCTTCTTCCTCTTAAGTAATTCTTGAAGAGTCCCTATTTGTTCAAAAGATAATTCATTGGAATCCCATTGTGGAATCACAATGACTTCATCTAATGTTACATCTAGAATCTGAGACTTCTTCTTCAAGATTTTATTTTTCTTCAACTTTGGAGAACTTATGCTCGGTAGCATAATACATTTTCCTTTGACAATGTCAATATCCATTGCCTCTTTTAAATCTGTCAATATTGTCTGAGGGTTCGGCATACTCCCAGTTTTAGGACCTGTGGGAGTGGATGATGCAGAGTGTGGTAGATCAACCAACACTTGCACTGCCTCTTCTTCTTTAGGCTCATCAACAGTATCCTTCATCCCTACTCCACTATCTAAAATTGTTTTCACAACCTCTAAAATAGGTGGATTCTGTGAAGTTACCTCTTGTTCATTTGTTTGTTGTTTCTCTTCACTTTTCTGATTATTGACAACTTCAATTATTCCATCAGATGTTGTGGTCTTCCCTTCTTCAGTATCAGTTGCCTTAATAGGTGAATCAGTGTCTTTACCACTCGGCATCTCTTGTTCCTCGACATTCAAATTGCTTGGATCATCAACTATAAAATCCATAGGACTGTCTGCAGTCATATCAATAGAGTTAGTTGAGTCTAATGCATCTCTGGTCTTGTCCTATTCTATGGCAATTTGATCTTTTGTTATCTTTGGCTTAGGGGTAGTCTTTACTTCAACCTCTTTTACCTGTTGCTCAGATGTCCCCTCACCAAATTTCTTGTCTTTTGGAATGGCCAGTCCAAAGATCTCTTTCTAAATCCTTGAGCTTTGTTGTACTACACCTTCAATATCATTTTTCATAACAGCATAGCCTCTGAGTTTAGGAACAAACCTATTCTTGTAATCCTTAATGAATTTGGCTCTTTGTTTTGAAGTTAACTCGGGTATTACATTGGCTATATTTCCTTCCCTGATCTGTCTCTCTGTGGCAAGTGCAAATTCCCATTTGCTTGACAGAAAATCATAAAGTTCATTGGGCACATGTTTTCCTATCTCTATAGGAGTTAATTTGAAAGTACTCATCATATCCAAGATTGCTTCCTATACTTTGTGCCTGTCTGCATTATTCAACTTTTCATACTTAATGAACTTAAAAGTTGCCAACCCTACTGAATTCCTCAAAGTGTCACATACCTCGTCAATACTAGCTGGTTTCTTAAATTGTGTTGTAGGTATGTTGTTGGGTTCATCATTTTTTGTCTTTTCCTCATCACTATTTGTCCCCAAATTTAGTCTCCTTCTTGGTCTCTTTGCTGGCTTACTTGGCTCAGCCTTAGGAGCAACCTTTGCTTCCTTTCCAGAACTACTTTCTACAACTTTCCTCTTACCATATAATTTTGTTTGTACTTCTACTAGAGAAGTAACAGTAAATGCTCTAGTCCTCGGATGATTAGCTACAGGAGGTGTAACCTTGGGTTTGGCTTTGCTCGGATTGGTTACTATGACAATTGATGGTCTCTTGCCCTTAGCTTTCTTAGTAACCTCTTCTGATGCACTTACTTCCTCCTCTATAGATATATCCTCACCTTGTCTAGTGGTCAAGCCTAAAGGTGCATCCTTAGGTTCTTCATCACTACCTAAGCCAACCATTTTCTTCAGGTTTTTCACAATCTTCTTTCTTATCCTCTCCATAGTTCCCTCATTCAAACTTCTAGAAATGTTAGTCGTAGCTTCATCAAAATTTCCAAATCTCTCTACTGTAGTATCAATTGCCTCGGCTAGGAATACAATGATGGAAGCTAATGCTTCATCAATGTTAATTTCATATGGAAATGGTTCTAAGCATGTTATCCTAGGAATCATAGCCTGGATATAAGTATTATCTGTATCAACTAGAAAATAGATTTCTTCATAGTGCTTCTCCACTAGTGACTTAGAAATCCTAGTCCTTAATCTCATTTTATTCTTGAATTCTACAAAATAGCTCCCCATAATGCTATTGAAATTAATTCCTAGTTTCTCCATACATTCACTAATCTGAACTGTAATGGGTCTATCCTTTTTCCAAACAATATTTCCCAATGTAGGAAATGTATCCTGAATGTAGAAAAATATACAAACTAGTAAAGAACCAAACTTACATGATGAGCTCTTAGCCTTTCTGATTGATGCAAGGTTCTCAGCTAATTGTGTCTATTGTAGCTCGGCAAGATCATATGTATGATTCTTCTTAACAATTTTCCATGCCTGATCAACGGCTATACAAGGAACACTATCCAATCTGCTAGACTGATAGAACTTATGTGCTATTACTCTTACTCTAAAGTCAAGTTCTAGGTCTATAATTGTAGAGATATTCATACCTATGTTGTTCCATACGGCTCCAGTGTTCAGTGTAATTTCTTCTTTTTTGTTATCCCTCGTGGTCCATTTCCCGTTCACTACAGGATATCCAGTCACTCGATGAATCATGATTTTGGTGATCTTGACTGGTCCATTATCCAACCACATATACATGTCATGAACTCGGCTAAGGATAACCTTAATCCATTCATCTTTGAAACCTTGTGGAAAATCTAGGGCTCGAGTTAACGCTTTGTCAGCTAAATGTTTGAATTCTGCCTTCAAAACTCCATTGACACACAATTTGTTGTAGGATTTCCTTAATTCACTATCACCTACTTCACCAATCTTAACCATATAACACGATCAAACATCATTGATCATGAGTACCTTGGGTGGAATGGATGAGAGGGCTCCTGTTAAATCACTCTGAATCGCACTTTCAGGAACGGATCAAAAGTTGAGAGGTTCACATTCATCACTCTGTACCAACTAAATTTGCTCTGGTTCTACCTCCATACTCTTAGCTGGTGCGGAAGAAATTGCAGCCATGATCTTGAAATTAGGGTTTGAGAGATGAAAGATAGAGTACCTCAGCAAGTAACGCTTCGCACTGTTCACCTTAGGATTGTCAACGGCATGCTGATGAAATCTTCGATGCTAACTTAGTTAAGACCAATTCTACAAATCACTTTAATCACTCTGTAAACAGTAAAAAATTGCAAGGTAAAAATGTAGTGTCAACTGTTCATCCTTTATAAACTTTGAAAGTTCAAGGTAGGTAAGAAATGAATGTTCTTCCCATTGAGTTAGTGCAAGTCAGTTGTCCTTGGCTTTAACACAACTTGCATCCCACTCAGCTTACTAAACTCGGCCATCATAAAACTTACTCCGCCAACAAAACTCAGCACTACTAAAGAACTCGTCCAAAGTGTCTATGATTGATGCTCGGCACCTATGGTGCAATTTTCTCATCTCGGCATTTTGTCTTTAAAATATGTCCTGGTGCATCTTTACATATGAAAATATGGACTTTTGTACATTTCATGTTAGGAACTAATCATCAACAGAACTTAGAGATTAACATTATGTGGGTCTGTTATGGCCTTTTGATGTTTGCTAAAGGTAGGGAACCTAAGAACACTAGATGAGCGGCTCACAGTGGAGGCCGGGGCCCTAAGTGGCTAGTACCAAGACAACCCACTATGGACTTATTTAATAAAGTGATAACAATAATAAATTTATGGGAAGGGAATTTCACATTAACTAAGATAAGCCTCACCCATATCAGTAGTGCTAGTAAAGGCTATGGATGGGAGTGGGAGAAGGTGTTATTGCGATAGCACAAAAGGACAGTCTCGTCCCTATGAGAGATGTTCGGTTCCGCATGTGCCTACTTGGGGGCCAGGGACCAGAGTGGCTGACAGGTAACCCAAGGGGTGAGGGCTATGCGATGAAACTCACCTAGCATGTGTCTTAGAGTTCCTACCAATGTGCTTTATGTCTTTGTGATCCTCTTGTGTTTTTAGTTGTGTGATGTTTTGGGAAGGGATATCATTACCTTAGGAGTATCCTAGTTGTTACCTTCTTGTGTGGACCTTGGTCTCTATCTCCTAGCATGGGGGAGTGGAATATTTTGGATCCACATGGTTGGGTGGTTAATCTTTACTATATCGAGGTACTGTTTGTGGTCAGAAGGATGTTCTTGGCTCCTGTTCCTTCTGGATTTCCATTTTTGAAGACTTCTTATTGCATCTTTAAAGATGTGCTTATGCATCATGTGCATTCTTGTAAAAGAAATTTCTTGTAAATCATTGGATCTGATGATATGATGTATATCTATGTAATTCAAAGCAATGTATAAGGGAATGGGTAGATCTAGGAAAAAGGAAAGGGAAATATTATATGTTATCAATATGAAAAGATAATTGTTTAGGGTATTTATTCACCTATCTTTTATTACTTTTGGTATTATAAATGATCTTAGACTTAATATGAAATAATGTATTTATGAATGAATGTGCTATAACTTGATGTGTGGTTGTGGAAAACTATTATGAGTTAATGAATCTATGAATAAATAGCTATAGAATTTAATATTGGATTATGGTTACTATGTTTGACAAATGTGTATGAAATAATAAAGTATATAGGGCATTGCATATCCATCGAATGTTTATCTTTCATCTAAATGCTTAATGAATAGTGTAAATAATGACATAAGTCTAGTAAAGGATAACTCACATGGATGCATGTTAAAATATTAGGATTGATGGTAAGATCATACACGTAGCTTAATGTTAAGAGTAAAGGAATGAAAGACAAACTTATATTAATCAATCAATGCCTTAATGGTCAAATGATTAGATTGGATTATGTTACTTGAATAACAGTGTTAGGGAACCTGAGAGGACTTAGATTAGTTATACTATTTCATGAAAAAAAATATTCACATCTCTTAGTAGTTAGTTGGCTTGTCCTCCTGGGTTCCCTGGCGGGGCGTGACAAGTAATTTCATGGTGTTGGTAGATTCATTATCCTTGTTGAAATAATCTTTTAAGAACTTGGGCATAGTGTTATTGATACTAAGTCTCACTCTTTGCATTCTTATGCATAGTGAGATAATTTTGATAACATTATTGTTCTTTCATTCTTAGGAGAAATCTCATGCTTATATCTAATATCATGTTCATTTTAGTATGGTTTCTCATCTTGCATATTTTATCATCTTAGATTAATATCATTTTAGTTTGCATTATCATCACTTTCACATAACTCATTTTATGCATTTAGCATTAAGCATCCCTCGTTATTTAAGTTTTCATCCTCATTTTGATCTAATGTTCTAACTAAGAGCCATCAAAAAGATCAAAACTAGGGTCCTTGGAGATAGAGAACCATGAGATGCTCTTGAAAATAATTTATTATTTCTTCATCTTGATGTTAAAAATGGTTTTTGATCTAATGTTTCATGGGTATGATATTATTTTTATGTTTTTAAACTAACTCCATAATAGTAGCATACATTTTTGGCGCCCACCGTGGGGCTTCTTGCCTCTGTCGTAAAACATATAGTCTCGGTCTAGAAGGCGTAACTTTTATTTGCACCGTTGGATGTTTCTAATTTTTGGATATGTGTTGTATAAATAGGTTTTATAAAGGTTGACTAGAGTTATTGAAAACATAATCTTGGATCAAAAATTTACCAACAACTGAGTACGGGTATAGGAAGATATCAGTAAGTTGTTTGCCTCTGTCATAGAAAGTACAATCTTGGTTCAGAAGGTGTAACTTTTACTTGCACCATTGGATGTTTCTACGTTTTGGATATGTGTTTTATAACTATGTATTCTAAATCTAGACTGGAGGGATTAACCAAATAATATTGTGTTTAAAAGTTACAGGCAACAGAGTACGGATATAGGAAGAAACCAGTAAGTTGTTTGCCTTTGTCATAGAAAGTATAGTCTTGGTACAAAAGGTGTAACTTTTGGTTTGACCGTTGGATTTCTCTTAATTTTGGATATGTGTTGTATAACCACGTTCTCTAAATTCTTACCAGAGGGATTGACCAAATAAGTGCAGGTTAAAAAGTTATGAACAATAGAATAAAGGTATAACAAGAAACCAGTAAGTTTCTTGTTTGATGATAAGGGTATGATGGTGATTGGATGAGGATTTAGAAAATGGTTGATGTTTATTAAAGGATATATTTATATTTTTATGGATATAATATTTTGATAAATAATCTCTCATGAAAATTAAGAAAGTTATTAGGAGGATTCTCGGTTTCAGATGAAGGAAAGCGATGAAGAAAAGGCTTGCGTATGCTTTTAAGCTTGAGTGGGCCCAATCAATTGAAAGAACACAAGAGGAAGGTAAAGCTTATGACCATTATGCACACATTATAAATCTTTATCAAGCAAAATATAACTTAGAGGTTGACAGAAATGCTCACTTTGAATGAATCATTGGTCATTCAATTTATTTGATTTTTCTAATCGTAGGATACTAACCTTTGATCATAAGCTTGGTAGCATTGAAAAGAGAAAGAACAAAAAGCTTTCTAAAATTGCTAAAATGGGCACCTTCTAAACTTTCATATCTCATGTGTGGCAATTGACTTTAAAAGAAATTCTCTTATTTGAAAATATAGATTAATTAAGGACCTTCATTGCTTGTGGACCAAGGTGATAGGGATATTCTCTCCCCTTAATTGGGTGATCAAAATACCAGACCCACCAAAGTCCCCCTAGTTAGAAAAGGGTCACAAAATTAATCGCATGTGTGTGATATTCTTTAAGATTTGATGTGGTAGGGATATGCTCTCCCCTTAATTGGGTGATC
The DNA here is from genome assembly GCA_018584345.1 of Thuja plicata. Taxonomy (NCBI): domain Eukaryota; kingdom Viridiplantae; phylum Streptophyta; class Pinopsida; order Cupressales; family Cupressaceae; genus Thuja; species Thuja plicata. The sequence continues at coordinate 102,880 of MU224273.1, forward strand.
AAAAAACTAGACCCACTCAAAATCTACTTTTCATTTCAATAGTGCATTTAATCCTTAGTGGGCCTGCCTCTCGAGATTTGCCTTAACGAGGCTGGTGAGAGAGAACAACCCAAGTGGGATACAACCAAAAGTCATAGAATTCTGACCCACTATAAAATAAAATGTGTTCATCTTTAATGGGGTGATCAATGGAAAGATCCTGAGAATAGCCATCTTCTAGTAGTCCTTCGGGATCGCGCAAAACTATGTTTTTATGCAGGTGAGAGGCCTTTGCAATGGAGCTTATACTCATTTTTTTCTAAATAGAATCATACTACAACCTTGATAGATAGAAAACCTACCCATTTATCCATGGTGTATTAGTTATGGTGCAAGGGGGTTGCGTCGTCCCCTAAAGCTACTCATCATAAGTGTCCCCTGGTTGTTTGGAAAAAGGTTTTTGGAGGTGATTACCAAAAACACTTTCCTTGCACCTTGAAGGCCTTATTAAGTGTATAATTTTCCCATCATCTCTGCATGTGGCTTACCTCTTTTCTAAGAGGGACACAGTGCACGAGGGTCTGGAACATCAAGTTTGGTTAATTCTGAGTTCATGAGCCTATGATTGATACATTGAAGCCAAAATTTCCTTAGGTAGACTGCTTGAAGTGTCTTTATTGTGTTATACCAATGGAAATGGTTCAAGAACATACACTCTTTGTTGTAGAAATCTAAGACAAAAAGAAGTGTTTGATGTGTGTGTTGTGCTTGAAAGAAAAACTGAGAAATCATCCATCATCGACAACCTGAAAAACATGTGTTTGTAAAACTCCTACTTGTTTCGTACGGGTTATCAACTTGAATTATTTTAACACATGTTGTTTGCATCCTTAGGTGTTTAAGGACAATTGCATAATTATCTTTCTATTTAAGAGTCATGCTACAAAAAAATCATCCAAATTTGAGAAAACAAAGAAACCTTGGAGCTATCGAACAACTTTAGAGTAAAAAGTCAGAATTGGGTAAAACATTTTGGATAACAAATTACTAATCATCTCAACCAATCAACTTGAAAGTTTCATCAAATCAACATTGATTCTTGATCTTGGAGAGTTCAACATCAAGGGATAACAAATCCTTTCTCCTAGAACCCAAGAGATCAAAGTTAAGCAAGAGTCTTCACCATGGGGATACATCTTTTCCTATCTAGACTCCCTTTAGATAGATCTCATTTGGAACCATCGAACACAATTGGAACATTTGTTTATCCTTAGTTGTCAAAGCTCAATCACAATTGACTTGTAACTCGAAAGTGATTCAAGAATAGTTTCATGCCTGTAAGAACAAGGTCTTATAAATTTAAAACTATTCGTAATCCCAACAAAGAAACTACTATAGAAACAAGACCATCTCGCAATCCATCACCGCAATTTGACTCAACTCAACCAATTGATTCACAAAACTCTCTCAACATGAATCAAGAGGAGAATGAGTGGGCTAGGAACAACAACAACAGTGACAACAATGACAATGAAAACAACAACAACACCAACCACGTTAATGTTTCTCACAATGAAGAAGAAGAACTTTTGGATGAATGAGTAAAAGAAGCATTGCAAAATCCTAGTTTTAAAAGGCGTATGGAGCGAGTTCTTGAAACAAAAAAGAGAGATATTTCATGACTCTAGCACAACAAGGGGTCAAGCTACCTCATGATTATGATGTCTCAACACTCAAACAAAGTGAGGATGAGGTAAATCCTATAGGACTCTTAAACAAACACATCCAATCCCTCCAACAACAACTTGAGGATATCAAAAGAGGGCCTTCACACAAGCAATACACTTTAGAAAGCATTTGCCCTTATCCATTTGACAGGACTTTGAATATGATACCCTTTCCACCAAATGTAGAATTGCCTAAATTTGACAAATACATGGGTACAATAGATCCCCAAGACCATATTAGAGAATTTTTTACCCTTAGTATGGAATTTAGCCATGAGCCCACATATTTAATGTGATTATTTCCATGAAATTTAGGTGGCCAAGCAATGGAATGGTTCCCCAAATTGCCACCTAGAATCAAAATGTTTGAAGAACTCGTTAGCAAATTTGTTGGTCAATATTCCTACAACATTGAACATGAGATAACCATGTTAGATCTTTGAAATTATAGGCAAAAGGAAGGAGAACTTTTCTTGACATACTTACATTGATGGAGGAAACTCTTTGCTAAGTATCCACGCACTATCCCAGAAAAGGAGAAGATGGCTATCTTTATAAACACCTTAACTCGACAAATGAGCTTTCAACTCCAGTTGCAATGTCCTATATCTTTTGATAAAGTGATTGAAATGGTATTTCCATTGAGGATGCTTTATTTAGAAATGGTGAATTGAAACTTTACAAGGATACTAAAAACTCTACTAGCAATCAAACCAATAACAACAACACTGAGAAGCCCAAATTTCGGACATGAAACAAACATGTTACTAATGATGGGGTTGTAGATAACAATAATGTGAATCCTTCACAACCCATCTTCAATTTTTCAAACCCTCAATTCAAGAACTATAATCAATCAGGAAGCACATCTCAAAGTAATCAGGATAAGTCAAAATGTTTCTCATATCCCCCTAGGAGAAAATTTACACCTTTGGGAGAACCCCTCGATTCGACATTGAAAAAGCTTTTGGATAAAAAAAAATCACATTACCTGAGGTGAGAGAATTTGAACCAAGATTCAATCCCCCATGGTGGAATGAGTCTCATTATTGTGATTATCATAGGAATAAAGGTCACACGACAAATTATTGTATGAAACTAAAGCATACTATCCAAGATTTGATCGATAATGAAGTTATTACCATTGATGGTCATAAAACAAATGAAGAACACATAGCCTTAAAAACTCCTTTCATGAGCCATGAAAAAGAAGAATCTTCAAAAATCAATCATGAAAAAAAATCTAATTTTTCCCATTCATATGACAATACTATCAATAATATTTTTGGTTTTGATGAATGTGATTGTAATCAAAGATAACCCCGAGAAAGAATTTGCTAACGCAGTCACTAGAAATCAAAGAAAGATTACATTGAAAGGGGAAACTTCTAATACTACATCCACTCAATGACAATATGATATCATAGATCAATTACACAAAACCCCCGCACGTATCTCCATTTTAGAGCTATTAAAACTCTCACCAACACACAAGGATATCCTAGAAAAAGCTCTATTGGAAACAAATGTGCCTAAAAATTTGGATGTTGATCAGTTCCAGACCATGGTGGGACATTTAGCTTCACCTCATCATCTCTCATTTTCTGAAGAAGATGATTTGTCTTTAAACCACCCTCATAATAATCCCCTTCACATTGAAGTCCTAATTCATAAACATCGAGTAAGATGAGTGATGATTGATGGAGGGGCACGATTTAATATTTGTACATTAAAATTGGTTCACGCAATAGGATACTCTGAAGATGTAGATTTAAAAATAAAAATCACTATCAAAGCATATGATGATGAAGAGATATCTTCCAGAGGACTCGTAGTTTTACCAATCAGAGTAGGACCAATTGAAAATAATGTAGTGTGTCAAGTCCTTGACTTGAATCTATCCTACAACATACTCCTAGGTAGACCATGGATACATGAGATGCAAGAAGTAGCATCTACCTATCACCAATGTCTCAAGTTTCCATTTGAAGGGAAATAAATAAGCATTCCCGGTGACTCAAACCCTTTTCAATACTGCAACACCATGAAACCAATGATAGATGTCCTCGTCCCACATAATAGAGAAGTTGGTGGTTCCAGTTACACAAATACAAATGTTCAGCAAGAAGCCTCAAAACCTTCATTCTCAGATAAAGGAAAGACTAAAGTGGAGTATATACCTAGTACCTCAAATATAGAAAATGTTTCTGCCCTACCAAGCATGATGAAACACTTGAATCTAAAGGACCAAAGAATGGGCGAATATTCTTTGTCAATATCAAATCTGCTCATCTCACCTAGATCTTATGGAATGCCATCACTTACTACACATAAAGATTCTCATCCTAAGACAATGTTTGATGGAACCTTTATTAAGGGACCAATTAAAGAAGAACAAGAGGAAGATCAAATTATATTGGAATGATTGTATAAAGATGAAGACCAAGAAAGAAACTCCCAGAGTGTGCTAGCTATCATCATTCCCACTAAGAAATATGGAAACGGATTTCAATTCCTACAAAAAATGGGATATGATGGGACATGTCCCATTGGTAAAAGAAAAGAAGGTATCATCAAACCCATGGAAATCACATTCAGAAATAACAAGGATAAAAGAGGAATAGGATATCAAGAGGAAACAAAACCCTTTTGGATATCCAAGAAAGAACAAATGAAAACAAGGCACCTTGAGGAAAAACAAAGAACTAAGGATTCCCACAGACAAATGGAAGCAGAATCTACCCATTAACTCTACGAGGAAATCCACAAAGTGCGGGCTTGTATTGATTCAAATTCAAATGAGTGGGAATGGGATTCTTGCATTGATGAAGACTTTTGTGAAGAAAAAGATATTGATGTGGTTCACACCTATGCACTCATATCCGAGGAGGGACAAAGCTCTAGGTCTAGGCCAGTTGAACTTGATCCACTACATACCGACAATGTCTCTAATGAGGATAATCTGATGACAAACTATCAAGATAGCATAGGAGAGAGTTTTATTATTGACCTTGTTCCCCTCTCAGAAGACTTTGACCAATTTTCTATTAGAACCCTAACCATACTTGAAAAAAACACCCTAATGAACCTTTACCATTAATCCATTCTGAACTTATTAATTGGGATAATACAGGGCCAATTGATATCAACATCTTTCCAAATGACCATGCCATTGCTTTGTATCTCAATGTTGTCGAACCTCAAACAACTTCCACCAAGAAACTCACTAACGTGACTTCTATTTGAGGGGGTGTCAAGCCTTTCAGTTACAAAATGAATAAAATAGAAAAATAAAAAGAATCTAATGGTGAAAACCATGTTATGGCAGCATTAGATCGAAAAAGAAAAAGAAAAAGAAAAAAGGATGCATCCGATGGTGAAAACCTCTTAGAGGCACCTGAAGATGAGAGGCTTGGTACTCTTCCCAAACATTTTCAAGAAAGATCTTCCATACTAATAGAACCAACTGAAGCAGTCAATATCGGTACCCCAGAAAGTCTAAAAATCATTCATCTAGCAACATCACTTTCAGAAGCAAAAAGACAAGACTTCATCCAGTTCTTTAAGGAAAATCAAATCAACTTTGCATGGTCTTATGTTGATATGCCAGGGCTGGATCCTGACTTAATCATGCATCATTTGAATGTAGCCCCGAGAGCAAAACCAGTAAAACAAAAATTAAGAAAAATGCATCCTCATGTGGCATTGCTCATCAAAGCAAAATTGAAAAAGCTACTAGATGCAAGATTTATAAGAAAAATTGCTTATGTTAATGGATGTCCAATATTGTGCCTGTTTCCAAGCCAGATAAAAGTATCCGCGTCTGCACAGATTTTTGAGATCTGAATTTAGCTTGTCCAAAGGATGATTTCCCCTTACCCAACATTGACACCATTGTCAATTTAACAGCACAACATGCCATGTTATCTTTAATGGATGGGTTTTCTGGATATAACCAAATTAGAATCGCTCCTGAAGATCAAGACAAGACAACTTTCACATGCCCTTGGGGAACCTTTTGTTGGAATGTAATGCCATTTGGGTTGAAAAATGTTGGAGCAACTTATCAGAGAGCTATGACCACAATCTTCCATGATATGATGCATACTTTCATGGAGGATTATGTAGATGATTTATTAGGAAAAACACTCACAAGGGAAGAACATCTCAATATCCTAGCTCAAATCTTTCATAGATTAGAACAATTCAAAGTGCGTTTAAATCCAAAAAAATGTGCTTTTGGCATTACATCAGGAAATCTATTGGGCTATATTGTCTCCACACGAGGTATAGAAGTGGTTCTAGTGAAGGTACAATCCATTCTAGAAATGAAATCCCCCAAAGATATTAGGCAATTGAGATCTCTCCAAGGAAGGCTCCAATCCATCAAATAATTTATTTCACAATTAGCAGACAAATGTGGATCCTTTACTCAGTTGTTACACAATAATATATCCTACCAATGGGATGCTAAATGTGAAGACTCCTTCAACAAGCTAAAGACATACTTGATGAATCCCCCTATTTTGATGTCACCAATACCCGAAAAACCACTCTTATTGTACATCTCTGCTACCAAACAATCATTGGGGGCATTATTGGCACAACATGATTCAGAAGGAAAGGAACGAGCAATCTACTACATAAGTAGAACCTTGGTTAGCTATGAACTTACTTACACACCAATTGAAAAAGCATGCTTAGCAGTATTTTTTGCATCCCAGAAGTTGAGACACTACATGTTAGCACACCCGGTCAAGTTAATAGCCAAGATCGATCCATTAAAGTACCTTTTGAGTAAAGCGGCTTTAACAGGAAGAATAGAAAAATGGGTGTTGATCCTTAGTGAGTTTGACCTTGAATACATGGATAGAAATTCTATTAAAGGACAAGTAATTGCAGACCAACTGGCTGAAGCTCCTATGAAAGATAACCAACCTTTACAAATTGAGTTTCCTGATGCAGCTATTCTTTCATTTACATCAACCCCATGGCAGTTATATTTTGATGGCTCATACACTCAATATGGATCTGGAGCAGGAATTTTATTTGTTACCCCCCAAGGATGCACCATTCCAAAGTCATACAAATTAATGTTCCCCTGTACTAATAACATAGCAAAATATGAGGCTTTGGTGAGTGGTTTAAAATTGGCTCTTGAATGGAAAATAGAATAATTGCATGTCTATGGATATTTTCAATTGATCATCAACCAAATAAATGATATTTATCAAACCAAATATGATAATTTATTACCATACAAGAAAATGATTGACGACTTCAAAAATTTATTTATGGGGATCACCTTTGAACAAATCCCTAGAGCTAACAACAAGGATGCAGATGCAATGGCAACTCTTGCCTCTTTGTTACAAATTCCTGATCAACAAGCGTGTTGTGATTTCTTGGTGGAAGAATTGTTAAATCCATCCCATGATTGCCCTAATTCTCAACTAATCTACCAACTAACGGGTTCTGAACCATCTCGTTATGAAAACATCTATGCTTATCTAAAGGACAATACCCTCCTGCTTGATTTGTCTCCAAACCAAAAATGGAATTTTATCCGACAATCTTCCTGTTACACCATCCTTGCGAATGTCCTTTATCGATGAGGTCTTGATGGAACTCTCCTTAGATGTCTTGAATGTGAGGAATCTAAAAAATCCTTAAAAGAGATTCATGAAGGTATATGTGGATCTTATTCAAGAGGACTAACCTTAGCCAATAAATTCATTCGGGTTGGGTACTACTAGCCGAACATGGAGCAGGACTCTTGCAAGTTTGTAAAATACTGTCACAAATGCCAATTCTATGGAAATCTGATACATGTACCTACTCAAGAACTTCATCCTTTCACAATACCATGGCCTTTTTATCAATGGGGATTAGACTTAGTGGGACAAATTTATCCCTCTTCTTCTAATGGGCACAAGTTTATCATTACAGCCACTGAATATTTCACTAAGTGGGTTGACTCCATTCCCTTGGTTACAGTAATAGGAAAACAAGTTTCCCTCTTCATTCTGAATTATATCATTTGTAGATATGGCATTCCTTCATCTATTGACACAAATAATGGGAAACAATTCAAAAATAAGGATATGGATGCACTATGTGCTAAGTTTCACATCAAACACCATTTTTCATCTATTTATTATCCTCAAGGGAATGGATAAGAAGAGGCTATTAATAAAACTATCCTAAAAATCCTAAAGAAAACAGTAAATAATAGTGGTCGAGATTGGCATCTCCAATTGAACCCAGCATTACGAGCCTACCACACTAGCATCGGAACCCCCACTGGAGCTACACCTTATGCCTTGGTATCTGGATCAGAGGCTATTTTTCCTATTGAGGTATAAATTCCTTCCTTATGAGTTTCCTTAGATGGACTCATAACAAAAGAAGAGTACATAATATCACGACTCCAAGAGTTGGAACTGTTAGATGAATGACGCCAACAAGCCTTCAACCACCTTAAAGTCTATCAAAAGAGAATATCCAATAGCTATAACAGCAAAGTGAAACCAAGGTCTTTTCAGGTAGGTGATCTAGTATTAAGATAAAATCCCCGAAATCAACATCGGGAAAAGAAAGGAAAGTTTGAAGCAAACTGGCTAGGCCCTTTCATCATCGTATCAGTATTTGGTTCAGGTGCATACCAGTTGTCAACACTAGAAGGTGATCTACTGCCTGAACCCGTAAAAAGTATCCACTTGAAGAGATTTTATGCTTAAGAGCATCAGATTCGACTTGTACATATTAAAAGGTCCTAAAAAAAAAAAGCAAATATTGATCATAAAGAAATTTCAAAAAAAAAAAAAATTGTTCCTCAAAAAGTGCAATAAAAATCAAGTAGTGAAAACCTGGCAAACAGGCGCTACTTGGTCATAGTTAGCTTTTGCATCTATCAGTATCTTGCATCCATTCCCATTGAACATAGCCATAATAAAATCCCTTTTGTACATCATAGCCTGGTCCTACCATGGTTTGGGAAATCACAATCCTTTGTTGTGCACCACTGGGGGCAAAATCCTGCAACTAGTGGAATAAAAAATTGAGCTTGAACATGACAAACAAACAAACAATGAAAACAACAATTTGTAACACCAAAGACAATTAGATACCTTGGAACTCAACCATCTCAATAAAAATCACATCTCACAAATACAACAAAAACACTAAAGATTGAACAACAACTGGATGGTCAATTCTGCATCGTGATCTTAATAGTTTAAAGGTTTATCAATTGTCATTTGATTTCTTTTACTATCAGGCTTTCTAAGTGACTCTGTGATGTGTCTAGCTAGAGAAACGATGAAGGAGCATGATATTTTCTTTGTTTGTTGCTTGTGAGTTCATTCTTATTATGATGCTAATTTGTCTAAGGACATGAACACCAAAGATTCATTGAGGACATCATGAATTAGCATCAGCAAAGAATCAACTCTTGTTTGTTTACGCAAGCAATACTCAGGTCATCTTGGTTCCATTATTCCTCGATGCTTGTATTAACTCGCCCTAATAAAAATTCATGAAAGGAGTACTCAGGTCATCATGGTTTACTTTACCATTGATGCTTGTACTTAATTTAAATATTCCAAAGCTCAATGATGAAAAATGGCTTAATAAAATGATCAAAAGGATGACAACGTTACATTTAGTTTTGCATTTAGCTTGCCTTCATATTAGATTACATTTTTATCCTTGCATCTAGTAGATTCTCAAGGCTGAAAGCTTATCAATGGGGGGAAATCATCAAGTGTCTCCATAATATCTATGAAATAATCTCCTCCTAGGCCGCTAGTCTACTAGTTTCCATGCCCCTTATTTGCTAACCAATCAGGGTATGAACTTATCTTGTCCTAACATCAAATCTACCAATCGATCATCACTCAATCAACAATCAAGATCAAACAAATCAATCTATATATCCATCAATATTTTATCAGTCAATCATTATCAACATCAATCTACCACTTGATTTGACTGTATCGCATCCCTCAATCAAATCATCCCTTGTCTTATACAGGATGTATCTTTCCTGAAACTAGACATTGTCATTAGTCTTATACAGGATGGATCCTTCCTGAGACCAGACATAATTTTCCCTCAAACATCATCAATCTCTCTGTGACTCTCATCTATCATGGAGTTATGCATCGCACATTAGCCTATCTTTCTGTTTGATCACATTCAATCAGGGCATTATTTTCACATCCAATTTATCGGGAGCTAAATCGAAAATGGGTAGAAAATTGCACAATCTTTCCCATTTACCTCCCAAGGGGGCATATAGATCTGGGGCATCAAGAAAACCATTTGAGGCATCACCTTAAATCAATTTTCAGCATCAAGAGCATTAATCAAATCACATCACCAAACTAGGTAGGGACATCTAACAAGTATTCTTTGAATCAATGTGCTTCTCGCACATTGAATCAAAGAGGGGAAAAATGTAGACACCTAAATTTGATTACACAGATTCGTAATCTAATTTAGTTCCCTCCCAGTGCATTATTGATTAAATATTAAATATTTAATTAGTTTATGTCATTCCACTAGTTAATTAATTTAATTAATTAACTATAGTCTAATTTAATTATCTAATGGCAACCCATAGCTAGATAATTAATTAAATCTCCCCTTTTCTTCTATTAATTTAAATGAATATAATTTGTCCATTTAAATTAATTCCCAATTTTTCCTTTTGATTAAATAAATCTATTTAATCAATTTGAGCACATGGCTACTAACTTTAACCCCTAACTTAACCTATCTCAACCACCTAACCTATAGTTCTAACTCAACCCAACCCCTTCACACATAATAGCCTCTCTTAATTAAGTAAATACCATTGCTTACTTAATTTATCCCTCCACTCATTCTCTCTCCTCCCATCACATCCTCCTAATTTTCCCACTTGACCTCTAATCCAAGCCTAAATTACCCCTTAAGCATTTGCACAATCATAATCCATAGATTAAGAATCCTAAGCCAATCCTCAAGTCAAACTCATGTCACTTCATCTTAACTCCCAACTCCCTCTCCACTTGTCAGGCTTAAATGTCCTTAACTCCCAACCATATTCTTACACCTTTGTCCCCCACTTGCAAATCTTGAGCCTCACAAAGCATTTAATGCTAAAGTTGACCTCTTTTCCAAACCCATGTGTCCCTTATGTGGCTCCTATGTGGATTCCACATAGGTGTCACCTCACCCAAGCCCTTCTCTTCCCTCCAAAAATCTATAAATAGAGCCCTTCTTCCAAGCATTTAGATCATCCATTATTGTAGTGTTATCATGCTCATTTTATTTTCAAGCTCTTTCTCTTGCAATAGAATAGTTTCATTTTCATGTTAGTTGCATAGTAATTTCATGGTGTTGGTAGATTCATTATCCTTACTTGTTGAATTCATCTTTTAAGAACTTGGGCATAGTGTTACTGATACTAAGTCTCACTCTTTGCATTATTATGCATAGTGAGATAATATTGATAACATTATTGTTCTTTTATTCTTAGGAGAAATCTCATGCTTATATCTAATATCATGTTCATTTTAGTATGGTTTCTCATCTTGCATATTTCATCATCTTAGATTAATATCATTCTAGTTTGCATTATCATCACTTTCACATAACTCATTTTATGTATTTAGCATTAAGCATCCCTCGTTCTTTAAGTTGTCATCCTCATTTTGATCTATTGTGCTAACTGAGAGCCATCAAAAAGATCAAAACTAGGGTCCTTGGAGATAGAGAACCATGAGACGCTCTTGAAAATAATTTCTTGTTTCTTCATCTTGATGTTAAAAATGGTTTTTGATCTAATGTTTCATGGGTATGATGTTATTTTTATGTTTTTAAACTAACTCCATAATAGCAGCATACACTGTGATATAAAGTATGTACTTCTTGTGCAACAAAACTGAAGAGTGATAAAGTGATAAGTTCACTAAAGGTAGATTCAACACATAAAGTGGAATGTGATAACATGATAACACCACCTAAAGTGGAAACGCTCCTAAAAGATCCATATGGTCCCTAATTAATCTTAAGTAAAGTGTAATTAGTACCTGTGTGAGAAATAACCAAGGTAAAATACCTAAATTAAACCAACATTAATGTATTCCAAAAATGAAGAAGAACAGTTGGCACACGATCTAGTTTTGCAAAGGTTGGGAGAACATAAGTTAAACAAAAAATTAGCTAAGTGTCCAATTTTTGAAAATAAATTCATTATCTTGGGCATACCATATGAAAAGAAGGAATTGCAATTGATCTAAATAAGATAAAAAGGAATAGTAGAATGGTCAATTCCTAATAGTATTTTAGAAGTGACAAGCTTTATGGGGCTAACAGGGTGCTATAACATATTTGGTGAAGGATTTTATAAAATTGCAAATCCTATCACCTTGTTTCAAAGGAAAGGAAAGAAAATCATGTGGACAAAGAAATGTAAAGAGGCTTTCTATATTTTGAAGGAATTTTTGACAACACCTATACTAGGGGTTCTTCATACAAATGGGCATTTCATAATTCTAACAGATGCTTCTATTGAAGGCATTCGAGGAGTGCTTATGCAAGATGAAGGTGTTGTAGCATGTGATGGATAATTGAAAACCCATGAAATAAACTATGCACCTCGTGATTTGGAGTTAAGAGCTATTTTTCATGCCCTACAGAAATGGAGACACTTATTATTAGCCTTTGAATTGAAGACTATGCATCAAGGGCTCAAATATATTTTCTCACTACCTCACTTGAATGTTAGACATAGAGATGTTTAAAATTTTTGAGTGAGTATGATTTTGAAATAGAGTACATAAGTGCAAGGAGATGGGGTGGACTATGCTTTAAGAAAAACAAGGCACTTGGTGAACATGTCAACTTTCAAAACCAATTTTTCAAAGGATCAAGTGTTGGAGAAACAAAAACATGTCCCATGATATAACATTGAAGTCAAATCAACTTTGGAAATGGATTTGACCGATCCATCTATAGAAGGGTACATTCTTGATGAGGATGAGTTACTTCAATACAATAATTTAATCGATCTTCTTGAATTCGGTGAATTAAGAAAGAGTATTATTTTAATCTCATAATAAGTATTTATGAACACCTAGTGTTAATCAAACTATATTTAGACTTTAAGAAGCTACATTTTTGGCAAGGGATGAAAAATTATATAGTAATTTTTGTGACTAAATTTTTGGAACATCAAAGGGTAAAGGTGAAACATAATTACCCAAAAGCACTAGTATATCCCCATGACATAGTACATCACAAATGGTAGGTCATTAATATGGACTTTGTGAAACAATGTACGAATGTTAAGACTACACCTATACACCATGGAGTTGTAAATATATGGAGTTATAATTGCTTTATGTAAAACATATAGTATGAAGATGGTAATGAAAATCAGATTAAAAATGTATGTACAAAAGGTTGCATTGAAAGCATGTACCCTTAAACTAATTATAATGAGAGTGGATGTAATTAGGACTCTTCATTTTTCGTAATAATTTTTTAACGATCATTTTTCATTCTTGAATATTGATCAAAGGAGAATGGTGGTTCTTTCTAAAGATACTTTATTGATTTAACTCTAAACATAGTTGTAAAAGTTAATTCTTGTCTTTCTATTCCACCAATATCAATTACTATGTTTTAGAGTGTTAGTTCTTGAGATTTATGTATATTAATTATCCATTCAATGGGTAGTGGTATTTCTCTTTGTTTATCTAGAGATATGGGTGTTATAGGATAATTTATGGGTCATCTTGGTTCCATGGAAGGTTGGTGTAATTATCAAATTACACTACTATGTACAAATATAAATCAAATGGTTTAGAGCCTATTGTGTACACAATACTTAGTACCTCTCCAAGCGACCCATTTAGGAAGCCTTGTTTGAATCCACAAGTTCATTGTTAACATGATTTGTTGGCCTCTACATAGCAAGAGTTCTTGGCTAAGTTAGTTTCCATCATTTTTTATGTTCAATTTTATGTGTTTTTAAATTACAACACTAAATGCAATGGGAAGATTTAGTAAATTGCATTTTTTTATTGTGAATCCTCTATAAATCATGTGGAAAATAGATGCATTGATTGGTCAAAATATTTTTTTTCACCATTTTATAATAATTTTTTGGTGGGGGGGATCTTCACACAATCTACTATTCATTTCAAATAGTAACTTTGGTCTCATGCAACTCATATCATTGAAAAGGAGTATTTTAGATGTGTAAGATTTGGCTATGGAGATATCTACCCAAGATCTAGAGGCCTAATGGAAAGCACAATAACAAGAAGGAATGAATATGACAAGAATAAAATGTTTTCTCACTAAGAATGCAATACAATAGCTCAATTTGATAGTACATAGGAGACCCCTTAGTTAAGTAGACCAAGGTGCAAACATAGGAAGGAAGAAGATTATGAAAAGTATCATAATCTTATGACATGATAACCAAGATACAAATTATAGCCCACCTAAGTTGGAAAAGTGAAAGTGTCACATGTCCACTAAAGGTGGATCGCCCTCCAAAGTGGAATGAAGTATGTACAGCACATCCACTAAAGGTGGAAGGTAATAAGGTGGAGTCGTCACATAAATTGGAATGTGACAACATGATAACACTTCCTAAAGTGGAAATGTTCCTAAAATCTCCTATATGATCCCTAAGTAAACTTAAGTAATATGTATGTCTATGTCCTAGGAGAATAACATGCTAGGTACAACAATCAAACTCACCAACACCCAATTTAAGTGAAACTTAGGGAGAATGTATGCACATGATGCAAGATGGGTCCTAGCTACTAGGCCATGTTAGGTACACCCATGTACAAAGGCAATGCAATCTCTCACAAATGAAGAAAGGAAGAAAACATAGTGGGGAAAAACTCCTCCCTAAAAGAGAGATGAAGACACAAAATAACTCTCAAATAAGACTAAGAAGGAAAAAAACCTTGTGATGAAAAACTCCCTCCATAAGAGAGAATAAGAGAGACCAAAGAGCCCTCCCCTCAATGTAGAATGTACACCAAAGGTAGATGATCCAAACTAAACATAGAATTTGCTTCATGATTGTTGAATAATGTTCATCCCCTTAGGAAGAAATAAATCCAAAGGTGTATGATTGAAGTATCCCCAATCCCAAAAGGAATATATAGGAAGAGATCTCAAGAGGTGTGGAGTCTACAAAATCCACTCAAGTGTCCCAAATTCAATGTTAAAATTCCCCCCCTCCAAATCAAGTGTACTAGGCCACACTATTGAAAAATACAATCCAGAATCTTGTGAAGATAAATGTAGAACAATATCCAAAGACTCAAATGTCTCCTCTAAAGATTAAAAAATACCTCCTCCAAATGTTGGTACAAAGTATCCACACTCATGTCAAACTGTGAAAAATGATCATGTAGAGAAGGAAGAAGAAATTTAAAGTGTTCCCTCACAACAAATAAAGAAGGATCATCTTCATCAAAGAGAATATGAATATCATGCATGGTGTCTCCCAAATATGTGAGACAAGACTCCACAAAAAAAACTTACAATGTTTGTCAAGTAGTCATCCCAAGGAACTATATCTGGAAGACAATATATATCTTATTGCATTGAATCACAAGAAGACAAAATTGCAGCAACACAAGCATCATTAGGGGCAATAGTAGATATGATCTCAATAGGAACATATGGAATGAAAGGCTCAAGAACTATACCTCTTGTGAGTATACTCAAGTTCAAGTAGCCAAAGTTCTCGTTAAGATCGGAACCCACACTAGAAGTGTGATCATCATCTAAAGAATCACAGTCATCAATAGGAACAAAGTTTGAATTGCAATGCAACCAAGATGCATGATCCACCACCCTAGTAGCCACAGTATATTCATTCTCCCTGTGTTTGATCAAAACTGAATCAGGAGTGAACTTGATAGTCTTCCTTGTTTCACCATGAGCAATTTGATAGATGCAGACAAAATATTGGTCAAGTGAGGTACACACAACACAACATTGAATTTTTCATCCCCAATATCAATGGATCCTTTCCCAATCACATTCATATATGTATGGTTTCCAATCAAAATCAGTGGCATATTGTGAGGCTCAAATGAAGAGAACATAGATTGAAAAGATTTGATATGATGAGAATCCCCTAAATCTAGAAGATTTATCCCCGAATCATGACCAATAGTAGCACAAAGAGCTTGTCCTTTCATACTTGTCCCAAAAGTGTGACTCTTTTTCTTATCAAATTATGTTTCTTTTGAAGAAGTTGAAATATGCATTCTTGAAGGAAAACTAATTCTATTCTTCTCAAAAATATCCTTCACTTCATTAATATCCTTCTTATAACAATGATTAATTCTGCATAATACCTTAAAAATTACATTAATGCACACACATGTACCTATACTTATCGTAACATACCTTGGCATCACAATGGATCAACAAAGTTATGAGGTACCTCGTATCGACATCCCATCTAAAATGTGATGCTCAACTATGTTCATAGATCATCCACACATGTTCGCAAATCACCTGTAAAGGTTAGTGAATCTACTCTTTCTATTCATGTGACCTAGGCACTCATTCTCACCTTGCGACATCAATTTCTCAAAGATAAATATTAACTCAGTTCATCATAACAATTATTTTGTTCATCCATATATCAATGTGAATTTAAACAAATAACACATCCTAACATGAGTAAACACGCGCGCGCGCGTGCACCCACATACACGTGCTAAATTCAAGCATTAGCACAGAATGTGTTTTATTGTGACACATTTGTCCTTCTTGCCACATATTCATCAATGGTGGGTAGATAATAAAACACAATTAACAAGGTCTTTGATTTCCCTTACTCTGCATGTCAAGATACAAAAACATGGTTGAAGTGCCTTTTCTGCCCAACCACAAAGCCTTACACTCCCTTGGGATTCTACCTACTCGCAAAATTCCCAACCCTACAATGCCTAGCATCCTCGAAATAAAAATGCAAGGGGAGGTAGCTTGGTGCAGCCTGATGTATCCACATGCAATGGAATCCCTACCATGAATATGCAATGCCTAACAATCAGGATATAGAAGAGAATTATTCAATAATTTTAAGCTAGTTTAAGTTCATCTCTTCCCCTGAACCACTCGCTTTGGCTGAAGCATTGTATAATAGTGAACCTGAGAAAGAGGATCACTTCCTTTGTCACCCATATTCAGCACCCTCCCCGAAAGGTAAGATTCCCAAATACACATACATAGCAAGTAAAAATATGCAAACCCACATATACTACTCCATTTTTCTTTCCATACAATAATTCATTATTTTTCATGCAATGTCTCATGCATAATAACTTGTGTATCGATAATAAGATGCTAGTGTCGTAGAATATACTCATCGCATTTAATAACATATGCATAGAGAATTTCTTCCTCTCATGATTATTCATGCAATGCTTCTCATAGAGTCAAACACTTGCATCGCATGCATATTGCTCAATATCAATTGCTTCATGCAATGCATATCCAATTTTTAATATCCACAAAGTGTTCATGCTCATTCCATAATATATAAAATATATTTTAATCAAATATGAGTGCAAGAATAAGAATGGTGCATTCTTTGCAATCTACTCTCTTGCACATTCTATCAATATACAACATGAGCATAATAGACTGCATCATATCACAATATAAGACTAGCAACATAGAACACATCCTAGCCACCATAAGATCATAACAGAAATCTCAAAATAAAAGTTTTTAATTTCACTACAAAATTGCAAAAGATGTGTACAAAATCAATAAAAATATATGTAAACAATATTCACATTTAGTAGATAAGCAGAAAAATTGGTGGCATGAATATCACAAGAAAACTTAAAAATTTCAAAGCTAGTCCTTATAGCACTTCTAAATTTTCATCAAAACGGATACGAAAAATTTGGTTGAAAAAATGTTCACATATACAGAGTGACTAACACTAGCCACATTGAAAGAATATAAGCTACATGACACCTTTCATCCAAGGGTTCTATAAAACACGACCAAGCACATGTCAAACATTTATCTAAAATAATTTAACACTAGGTAGTGACAACGCCAATCCCCAATCATGAATTCAAACTTGAGTTTTGGCTAGATACTCATAGCCTTAGTGCCTTACGATAATATTTTATGCAAGAATCATCCATCAATCAATCATGCAACATAATTGATAAAACTTTACTTTCCTTATGGAATCACACATGTAAAAGAATAGTCATTGCACTAGAAATGCATCACTTGCATCATATATAGTTCATATTTTAAAAACAAATCTGATGCATAAGTTGCACAGTCACTCCAAGCACTTCAAGGTTCTATCACTTTCCTTTTATAATATCATGAAATCTAATATGCAATATGAAAACATGCAATTGTGTTTACAAAGTCCCATGAATTTTATTTCCATGTATGACATGCTAAGTTCTTTTTCCCAAGAAACCAACACAGATTGAAATCATGATCCCTTTTCACAAATGATCTATCTCATCAATTCATTTTATTTCCTCTTATATGCAAAATGCATCCCTAGAAAAATTAACACAATAATGACTTAAATCATCCTAATTCATACATCATGCAATGAACAATCATCAATCTTCTTTCAAAAGCATCTCACACATTTAAATATATTTTCAATCATCATATGAGAATGCTCATTCTAAGAAAAATTGCACAATCATATCAATTATTATAGTACACCCATAATCAAGCACTTCAAGTGTCATAAAACATTTACAACTTAAAACAAGTAACCTATCAGGTAGTTAGACACTACATACACACACACTCAAAGTTCTTAGCAAAAACTTATACAAAAATGGAACTACCCTGAGAGTGATTTTCACTTCTATAACTCTAAAGCAAGGGACATCCTTCTCTTTCCTGTCAGGAATAACCATAGCTAGGAGACTATCTCCCTTCTCTGCCTAGTCCACGTGGCTCAACTACTGACTCATAAAACTATCACTTGCTTACATGCACTAAGCAGTATTTGACTCAAGGTTTGTGCGATCAAGTATCACAAGCATAATGAACTCAAGAACCTAGACCTTTGATAGTTCTTCAAGTCCAATCTTCTTGAAATATGCACGAGTAGGCTTCTCCTTCTTAGATGATCGCCCCTTAGGAGAGGATGTAGAATCTCCTTGTTGAGAAGAGTAAGATTGTGCTTTATCCTTGTTTGGCTTAGGCTTTGATTTCTTTTGCTTCTTATTGGATCCTTTATCATGACTAGTCATCAATGCATGTGACTTGTATGACTTAAGAATATGCATTATGATCAACTTTGAAATCTCAACAATCAACATCATTGAAAAAGAATCAAGTGATGTTGAAGACCAACTATGTATCCTTCTTCTTAATGCCACAATCTTTGAGTTGTGATCTTAGCTCATTTTCCTTATTGACATAGTCTTGGAGTGTAACAAAATTCTTTGGATCCAACATAGAATTTCAATATCAATTGTACATCCTCTAATATCATCAACTTAACCATACAATTAAGCAAGTATATCCCAAGCTTCCTTAATTATCTTTTACTTTTCAATATGAAAGATAAGATCAAGTGAGAAATATTTCCTCAATGTTCCAAGAGCCAATGAAATTTTAATGAATCATTTAATTCTTAGATTAGGATCAACTTTTGGATATGAGGGTTCTACAATGGTTCCATCAACATAATGATTTAAACATCTTTCCTTTAATTTACTCCATGCATTTATTTTTTATGTTACATAATTATGTGTAGTTAGAAGTGGAAATTTTGGAGAACCCATAATTGAAAATCAAAAAGCGCCAAAGAGAGATAGAGATACAAGCACACAAAACACCCCCTCCCCCCAATTCACTCAATCAAAGGAACCCTCCATCCCTAGAAGATGATGATTTGGCACTTTATACTTAGTACACGTACAATGGCAACTTGCAAAACAAGAGAAAAGTGAGCTTCTAATTTTGATGTTTACAATTGCGTCAATTATGCTATATTAGATTCAATCACAAATGCAAAAGACCAAACTAAGATCTAAGCATTATAGTTGCCAGAATAGGTCAAAAAAGATCAAGTTCTGAAAGTAATAATTTTTGCCCACAATGACTGCAAACTGATAACAAAAATGAGTACACAAAAATTATGCACTTTCAAAAAAAACAGCACCTAAAAAAGGAGTCTACAAGGGCCCGATGAAGCCTCTGAAGTTGCGAAATTGGGATTACTAGGCTACAACAGTGAAAAAAATTGAAAATTTTGTGCATCAAAATAAAAAACTAACTGCAATACTAAGAAGAGCACAAAATTCTACCCCAAATTTTAAAAAACAAATGCACTAAAAAACAATCGCATATGACCAAGTTATAGTCAACTAAAAATTGCCTCCAAAACTAAAAATGCAAACCATGAGGGGTTGTGGGATAAACAATTATCCCAAACTCACTAAGTGAGCGGTGATATTACCTTTTATATGTTGCATTCTACCATTTCTTTATGTAAGTTTGTACAAGCATTGTGTAGGAGTTCGAGCCAAACCACATTTTCGATGGGGCAAATGGTGTGGTTCGAGCAATGATTAGCAATGATTATGTAGCCCTAGGTGGATGTATGATAGCATGGCACCCATGACATGTGACACTTGTGGACTAGTCTAATTGTACTTAGGTGGCATTGTGTTGTCTGATTGTTGCCTTGTTGATGCAGGAGCATCCTAGGGTAGCTAGTGATCTTGCATCAACCAAAAATAGTTTGTTCTTTTCAATTCTTCCTTTCTAGTTTGAAGCAGCTAAGGTGGTGATGGATCATATGATTGAGTTAGTTCTTGCAGCCACAGTATGTTGTTTAGGGACGAGTTTAGATCATCTTCCTATGGTCGCATGTCATTTGGTTACTTGTGGTTCAAGTTATGTTGGTTTTGTCAATCGATAGCATGTTCTTTGTTCTTGGCAATCTGGTCAGTGAAGATCTAGTTATCGACGGAACGTTCGAACGAGTTGCTTATGCGGCTGTGGATTCTTATTGTGGACCTATCTAGGAACATTTTCCTAAGAGCACAGATCTTAAGATTGATCGGTGTTCATGCTAGAGTTATTTTCTGGCAGTAACATGTTCATGACTGGCATGGACTTGCCTTGAGATTTGGGTTGCGATCTAGGTTGTGGGTTTCTTATCCGTTGCGATCTTAGTGTGTGGATCTTGGTTCCTTCATGGATTGTTCCTTATGATCGCTTCTTATGTTATGTTTGTATAGGGTTTGACCTATAATTGTAAGATGTTTCCTGCTTTGGGGAATGTTATTTCTTGAGTCGACTTGTGCTCGTGATTTTGTATCAATGTAGGGTTTGGTTTCATGTTTAGTAGGGAAGTAAAGGAGTGAGCTATTGACCTGAAGCTTGCAAAGATCTCTTAGGATAAATTTGAGTTTGTTATCTTCTTTGTATTTGGTCGTAACCGGGAAGGCCTTACAGCCCGACATGTTTGATGCAATTCCATAATATTGATAATAAAGTTGGTATCTTCTATCTACATTTTGTGTTGTTTTGTATTTCTACTGTTATATATTGGTTGCATGGTTTGGACTAACCATTCTTGGATCCTTTATCCATGACTACATCATGTGGTATCAGAGCAATAGGTTTCAATCGCTGGAGTGGAGATCAAATTCCACGACAACAACATCCTAAATTGATTTGTTGTGGGGTGATAGAGTGTAGATCTGACCCACAATTGTAGAGTAGTTTGCTTGCGATTCTTTGGATTGAAGATGCCTCCAAGAAGAGTCAAAGGTATTATTGATAAAGGTTTTAGGGCTTTGCAGAGACAAGTGCAAGCTTTACAAGATGAATTGAGAAGACGAACTACACCGAGAGTTGGTGAAGAGAATGATGAAGAATATGAGGAAAACACTTTGAAAAAGTTGTAGAAAAAGCTAGAGATCCAGATGAAGCCAAATTTCTAAAAGCTATGTCTAAGATTGGAAAAAGATGTAAGGTATAAGTTTCTACATTTGCTCGTAGCCTTAAACCAAAGGAATTGATTGACTGGATTAATGAGATGGGAGAATACTTTGAGTATGAGGAAATTGAAGACCATGATCAGGTCAAATTTGCATAAACAAAAGTAAAAAGTCATGCAAACATATGGTGGAAAGAAGTTCAAATGGAAAGAAACGAGAAGGGTAAGGAAAATATCACTAAGTGGGATCGAATGGTTGAAAAGCTGAAGAGGCAATTCATCCATGTGGATAAAATAGATAAGCAATAGATGAAATGAGTCATTATCTTAGATTGTTATTTAACTCATGACTTTTACTTTTTGTCAAAGATACTTTGTTATAGTTCTAATATCATGTGGAAAACCTAATTGATCACTCAAACTATCATATTTACTCGTGAGCATCTCTTCCACTAGTATTAGCTTTCTCCTCTTTTTGTTGTTTCCTCCACTAGTATTAGCTTTCTCCTCTTTTTGTTGTTTCCTTTGGCCCATATTGTTGGATGTTGAGTAGATATCAACCCTTCTCATGATGACATTTAGCACAAATCGAGCTATTGTTTCTTGAATTAGTACAAGAGTCAAAGTAATTTCATTCACTATATATTTGCCAAGTTTGATAGTGCATCTACTCTAATGTGAAGTATTGTTAAAAAAAATTGAAGCGATTACTAGACTTTGATGAGGTTGTGGTTTGATGTGAAAATGTTACGTTTTATGTGGAGTTGTTCGATGCGCATTGGGCGTAAGGGTCTTCAGGTTGGGATAGTGTAAATTCATCTGCTATAATGTAGCAGTGATTTGAATGACTTATGATTAGTTATGTGATTTGAACGACTTATGATTAGTTATGCTTATACTTCGTGTAAATTCAATTGGTATAATGTTACAATGGCTTGAATAAATAATGGCTGGTTTGGTTTCATTAGTTATTTGTAGATAGATCGTGGTTTTTCTATGCATTGCACATGACTAACATTTATTTTTCTTCATGGGAAGCATGATAGATCGTCTTCTTTCACAATTGTTGATTTTAATTCATTTGTTTTTTTCAAATCTCTTCTTTTGTAACTTGTAATATGTTTGTTTTTCCAATATATTTTTGCTTATTTTGCATGAGATGGTCAAGTTCTTTACGGGCTAGTCAAGTCATCCTCGTAAACCACTTCAAAATCTCAAAAGACTTGCAAATAGTAAATATTTGAATTGTTTCCAATATAAAATGACTCGGATAAGGCTTCAGAACAGGACAATATTTCTATGGAAAACGAAATGAAATATATAACATGAGAAAAAATAAAATACTTCTCCTCAAACACATCTTTTATGAAAAAAACAGTACATACGGTTAATATTCGTAATGTCTAACATTTTTCTTTTATAGTTCGAATTGCTATAGATTTCTCTGTACATGGTTAGCACATTTATAGACTTCTGGATGGAAATGCATTTGGCAGCTAAAAAGAATGGATTCAGAACAAATTAGATGTAAATATAAACATTTGAACAAATCAAACCAAATCAAATACTTATCAAGAATGATAAACGAACCAAATCAAATACTTATCAAGGATGATCTGCATTAACTCAGCTCACAACACACACGTCAACAAGAATAATCTCGTATTACTTGAGTAATATTTTACTAGAATACAAAATTAATTCCTTCGCAACACTCGGTTGTTATTGAGAAAATTTACAACATCAATTATTTACCTTCCCCTTTATTATTATATCCACAAATCTTTATTACATATGAAAACTAAGAGAAGTACCCACCTTCAAAATTATACAACTATTTACCTTAAACCTTTGTTAGCCTGGAAGTCCAAACAAAACCAACCCATAATATATAGCTTAACACTAATTAATAAGAACACAGAACCATATTTATAAATAAAACCTACTCTTGTCATTAATGAAAATGTGTTACGAACAGATCTCCGTAGCCCTTTTGTGGAATGAACTACACCAATTTGAATTAATCAATAAAATACAGAATTTAAAAAGAATATATTAATTCTGAATGAGATTTCAACGTACAACATGAAGCTCAAGACCACAGATTACATCAATAAGTATCACTCCTATATTTGTAACTTTGATTAATAATAGAGATTAGATATTAATGCAGAAACACTCAAAAGAAACAAAAAAGTTGAATTATTTAAAGTGCAATTTCAACTTTTAAAAGCCCAAAAAGATCTCACTGCTAATGAAATTAGACACATTGAATACTAACAGTTTTATGTTTGGATTTCACATCAATCAGATAGAAAAATGGAAAAACAAGTTTCCTACAAAGGTAGAATCGGTCTTCCAGTTTCCTGCAGTTATAAATGCAAACCACTGTCATAAAAGACAAAAATCTCAGAAAACTCAACTATGGCCATATTGTAATAAGCTCATTAAAATTATCCATTAAATCTCCATAGTCAGAGACCTTAACTTCAAAGTGCAAAATTTTGAACACAAATATAATTTAAGTCAACACAGATTTAAGGTGAACAAAAGTTTGATTTGCCTTTAACAATACTCCAAGATTCAAATCTACTTGATTTTCTTCTTTGGTCGCAGCTGTGCAAACAAGAAGAATTAAGCATCACAATATGTAACACGCAATTAAATGCACATAAAATCCAATAAACGAGGCTTCCATGTAAGAAAGAGCAATAAAAGCAATCTGATCATCTAGTGGTTTGCTCAATCTCACCTGGTTACTGTGCCCACACTTCTTTTTTCTGCAGTTTACAGCTCTTGGGTGTAGCCGAGCATAGCACCTAGACATAGATGGTTACATCAAAAGATCGGAACACAAATTCATCAAAAACTTAAAATCTTAAACTGGCTAAGAAACCTCAGACATATGTGAGGTTTCAGATACATGCCATCCTAATCCAGGTTATCGATTTCAGAAACACTGGTACACAAGTACACCCTACAATGGGACAGCAAATTGCTGGAATGTCTCAAGTAAAAATGCTTTCAATGCAGAAACCCCAGAGGCCCATTTTGTACATAGAACACAAAACAATATTACTGCTAAATACATCACACAATTCATCAATTAATAACCGATCACAGTGTTTGTATAACAGACCCCAAAATTCAGAAGGGACCAATTTGGTAAGGTAAAGATTACTATAGCCACATATTGATACAGAGCATGCATGCCTATGCAAACAGGTTGCCTATGAATTGGCTATACATATGCAACTAGAATAATCTCCACCTTTGGCACACTAGAACTGTCAAGTTCCGAGTGCCCAAAATTTTGAAAGTTCCCAATTTTGAACGCCTAATATAACAAGCGTCGGCTTGTATTAAAAAAGGCCAACCTTCTTTGTCTAGCCTATAACATTGGATCATGTTATTAACAACCAAGATACATTGGATCCATTTTGTACATAAAACACAACAATATTGCTGCTAAATACATCACACAATTCATCAATTAATAACGGATCACAGTGTTTGTATAGCAGACCCCGAAATTCAGAAGGATCAATTTGGTAAGCATTAATATTACCATAGCCACATATTGATACAGGGCATGCATGCCTATGCAAACAGGTTCCCTATGAATTAGCTACATATGCAACTAGAATAATCTCCACCTTTGGCACCCTACGAACGTCAAGTGCCGAGTGCCTAAAATTTTGAAAGTTCCCAATTTTGAATGCTTCTTTGGACTATCATCCAATCAGTATATAAATGCTAATATCCACAACAGTATTTAAACAAAGAACACAGTGAAATTTCTACCAGACAATTAAATTTAAAAAAAGGTTGTGAAGGAGTTGACTCGACGGGAGAAATGGAATAGCAGGAAGCATCACTTGTCTAACTTCAAAGTCTTTGGAATGTTGCTCATGCACATGTTCATGTTGAGAACAAGAAGAAACTTAATAAGAATACTAATGAAGGGTAATAAGAATACTAATGAAGGGTTGCTTCTTTGGACTATCATCCAATCGGTATATAAATGCTAATAACCACAACAGTATTTAAACAAAGAACACAGTGAAATTTCTACCAGACAATTAAATTTAAACAAAGGTTGTGAAGGAGTTGACTCAACAGGAGAAATGGAATAGCAGGAAGCATCACTTGTCTAACTTCAAAGTCTTTGGAATGTTGCTCATGCACATGTTCATGTTGAGAACAAGAAGAAACTTAATAAGAATACTAATGAAGGGTGGAGTGCTCACCTAATCACTAAGCATGTTGAAGAAGGGGAGTAAACTACAAAGGAGATGCCAATATCATCTAGCAGTTGCAAAAACGAGGAAAAAAGGCCTAAATGGGCTAGGTAAACCCTTTGTGATGCTTGAAGGTAGAGATGTGTCAGATACAAATCAAAACATAGTTTGCAAATAATTCTTTGATGGTTAAGGCACAAGATTTGTATGATCGAAAAATACAAGGAAGCCAAGGGCGATATGCATTAGGAAACAGCAAGGCACCAGGATTCTCATGAAACATAAGACTTAGGAGATGTATCAACTACCGAAGGGGAAAAAGCTCATTGGATGCAAGTGGATCTACAATACAGCCAAAGTTGCATGGACACGGATACGGATACATATACAAATATGGTATCGGATACGGATATGGCCATTTTTTAAGACCCCCAATATGGACACAGCTGGATACAACATAAATTAAGAACACATACACATATTTAACACAATTTTCTAAGTTACTAGAGGAGATTTTCAGTACTTCAAAAGCAACATAGACACATAAATGCTACATAATTATAAGTTAATTAAACACAAAATAGTAGAGTTGCATTGGAAGATAACTCAAAAAAATGGGTCGCTGAATTAGAAAAACATTTTATTTGTCTTTCTCATTTGGAGTAGGTTTTGTTTATTACAATTTTTTTTTAAATTACATGAATGAAGTTTTTTTAATTATATTTGGGAGGATTCGCGTCAATTTTTAAGAAAAATCAAATTACATAGCATTCAGCACAGTTGGAAAATTAAGGTTTTCTGGGCACACATGGGTACAGTATTTGACATGTTTCCAGGCCGTATCAGATACGTATACGGGGATACGCGCACCTGAGTAGGGACAGAGGAGTTTCCAGCTACTATGACAATACCAAGTTTACATCAAAAGGGGAAGATGAGAAATACAAAGGTAGACAAGGTATACTCCTAGACTGAAGGCATTGACTATAATGAGACATATGCTCCAATCACAAGGTTCCCTTCGATAATGACAGTTGTTGCAATTTCAGCAAAATACAAGTGGTTAATGCATCACTTAAATATTAAAAGTGTGATTCTTTATGATGATTGGAAAGAAAAAATCTCCACATGGTAACCTCCTAGATTCATTTAGTAATGACAATTCTTGAAATTGCAGCAAAATATGAGTGGTCAATGCATCACTTGGATGTAAAGTGTGTGCTTTTTATGGTGTTTGAAGGAAAGGATCTTCCTGCAGCAACCTCCTAGACTCACTTAAGGATAGAGAAGAACATTTTGCTTGTGAATTGGAAAAGTCATTACATGTCTTGAGACAGGTACCTAGTGAATGGCATGATAAGACTGGCCAATATCTTTCAAAGTTTCAAGAATTGGATTATTAGAACTTCGAAAAGTCACCAAATTTATGTGTTAAGAAGACTTGTAGAAAATGTTCAGTACTGTTCTTCAGGATTCTCATTATTGTTCTCCATGTGAATGATCTCATGCTGACAGGGAACAATAATGATTAGCTTACCAAAGGAAAGAAGTGGCTAACCTTAGAGCTTATGATGACAGATATAAGATTACTTCATTGCTTTACAAAATCACAAGATTGGCAAGAGCAATACACATCCATTTTGTGTAATCAAAGAATACACAACAATTATTGACAAAATTAAAGATGGGGGTGTGAAAGTTGGCAAAACCACATGTGGTCCCAATAAAGTTAACTAAGAATACAGAGTACTCTAAGTTTTCATTTGAGCTTAAGAGAGCAGGTTAATGATAGAATACTAGGCAATTTCAGTGCCAAACACAACACCGTTCTAGAGATAGAGCCTCAAGTTTAAATATTACAAAAAAATTAAAAAGAAGAAATTAGGATAATTTATCAACATCCGACTAGCTAGAGGGTCAAAAATGCTAAAAGTTGAGGCTGGGATTGGGCAAATTTAGCTAAAGAAATGTTCTTAACTAATAAAAAGAGAATTTCCACAATAAGAATTGGGATGATAGAATTGCATGTGAGATCACATGAGTTGAACTACTTACTTCCGACAAATCATTTTATCTTGGTTGTATTTTCTTGCCAGTGCCATTAGAGAAGGCTCAATAATTCCCCCTCGCAAACGCAACACTAGGTGTAATGTGGATTCTGGAAAACACATCACCTATCAGCCCAATAAAAGTACCCAAAACATAAATCAGACTGCAGTGCAGTCCCATCAGGAAAATATTGCAACTTCATGAGAAAAAGATACAGATTAAAGACCAAATTTGAGGCATTTTTTATTCAAAAACCCTGCCACAAGCCATACTGACCTTTCTGGATGTTGTAATCAGCCAGTGTACGGCCATCCTCTAGCTGCTTTCCCGCAAATATTAACCTTTGTTGATCTGGTGGGATGCCTGCAACAAGATACATATATATAAAAAAAACGAGCACAGAATGCATAAGCATTTATTGTAAGTATGGAGATTTATACTGTAATTCGGTGCTATGTAATTCGGTGCTATATGTTGTAGCATGAATAGATGCATAACATGGGACCTTAAAATATAAACAAGGATCATTGAATTGCATTATTTTTTAACCTTCTTTGTCCTGGATCTTAGCCTTGACATTGTCTATTGTGTCACTGCTTTCAACCTCTAGTGTGATTGTCTTGCCCGTAAGAGTCTTCACGAATATCTGCATCTTGGTTACCTCTTGAACTTCTTCCCTGCAAAACTTCAGATTTCAGGAGATGGACATAGAAGTTTCAAACCATATTTTGAAGGTTTTAGCACACTATTTAGACAAGCTCAAAAAACTATCCATGACATTGATTTTCCATTTTTTTAATTTTTTTGTCTTGTCTCTGCATTACATCCCTGTTAAAATCTAAATAAAGAGGACTATGTGCAACAATAAAAAAGAATATAACTGATGGGTTTTAAAACTCAAATTCATTCAATAATTTTCTGCAGAAACAATAGTGTGACCAGATCATACACTAACTCTGGATGCAAAAAAATGTTGTTCTTATGTATGTTGATTTACATACGCTAATGAGAACAATATAACGGGATGATTCTGAGTTCAAATAAAAAAGTTATGGTAACTTGTGATATGGCATCCAATTTAGACAACAAAATGGGCACACAATCTGAAGACAGATTAAGTCAATTGAAATGCTCTGTACACATTGAACCAGATTTTGATATGATTTTTCAGTTTTGTAATATTGAAATGCTATGTATCATCCAGATATACAACTATGATGGGAAAATAAAATGAAAATACAATAAATGCAAGGATGGTATTCCATCTATTTGATATAAGCATATACATAATCAAGGCCTGTCATAACAATTGGTCTTTACTAAATAAGTGGAAAGATGCTAACATTAATTTCAATATTGAATCAATGAATTACCAATATCTGATAGGGAAAGCAATAAAAGTGGGTGACTTAAACTCAGTGTACCCCGGGGACGCCATTCCCACGTTTCCAGCGGCGCCACCCATTGGCCGCCATTTTGTCGGGGACGTGGGTACGTCCCCACATCCCCCTTTGGAGACGGGGGGACGCAAAATAGTCCCCGAAGGAGACAAGGGATGCAAAAACGTCCCTCGACCCCAAAAGGGGGCACACAAGCGTGTCCCCCGTCAAAGCACATAAGTAAAGTCATTTTTAAAAAAAAATTAAAAACCCATGTTTTTATTGTTTAGTTGGTCGTTTTTAAACCCTAAGCCATGTGGCGCCCACGTCGTGTGCTAAAATGATAAGAAAACTTTGTGGGGCTTCATTTGTATTCATTTTATTGTTTTTTTGTGTTTGCAACAGCAACAAGAAGAAGAGTGAAGAGCTCATAAAAGAGTGTTTGCAAGAGTGAAAAGAGTGTTTGCAAGAGTGAAAAGAGTGATTGCAAGTCAAAGAGGAGTGACAAGGAGCAAGAAGACGAGGACGTGGGTACGTCCCCACATCCCCCTTTGGAGACGGGGGGACGCAAAATAGTCCCCGAAGGAGACAAGGGATGCAAAAACGTCCCTCGACCCCAAAAGGGGGCGCACAAGCGTCCCCCGTCAAAGCACATAAGTAAAGTCATTTTAAAAAAAAAATTAAAAACCCATGTTTTTATTGTTTAGTTGGTTGTTTTTAAACCCTAAGCCATGTGGCGCCCACGTCGTGTGCTAAAATGATAAGAAAACTTTGTGGGGCTTCATTTGTATTCATTTTATTGTTTTTTTGTGTTTGCAACAGCAACAAGAAGAAGAGTGA
>MU224273.1:133225-161081 GCA_018584345.1 Thuja plicata
TATATTTCTTGTTGTTTCATTTTGATATAGTTATTTGAATTTCATTTCTAGATTGAAGTAGATTCTTGTTGTTTCATTTCTAAATTCTTGTTGCTTAAATTTTAATTTAAAATTTTGCTGTTTTAAATAAGGGTATAGGCTGAAAGTTGAAAGTTTGAAACCATGTTGATGTATTTATTGATTTTGTTTTCATTTGGTGAAATGCAGCGTGAAAATGAGCTCCCACGGTCATGAAACAAGTCAAAGTGCTGATGAGATGGAATTGGAAACTCATTCTCATAGTGATAGTAGCCGAGAAGATTATGAACCTACGCATGATGATGACACCAATGTGGGGGAATGAGCATGAGCAAACTGAATCTCAATCCACAGATAATTGGCCACCTAGTCCACCATCTATTGATAGCCCCTCCACACTTTTGGCAAAGTGGGCTAGGGGTAAATATGATCCTAAATCTCTTCTTAGACAGTTTGCAACGAGGATAACTGCTCGAACACAATCAGGTGGTGGTACAAGAAAGTGTAAATGCAACATTTGTGGTACAGATTGGTTTGGTAGCGTCACTAGAGTGAATGCACACTTCCTCTTTTGGACAGTAAAAGGTGTGGGAGCATGTGAGTTTTTGAAGCTCACTAAAAATTTGCATTATAGAATTGAATTCAGTAAGCTTTGAGGTATTCCATATGACTTGGGAATTGCAATGCCTACTACCTTATCTGGTAGGCAACAAATTCGGAGTATTCAGCAATTACAGAGGAGTCCACGTATTCCTACTCCTAGATCGCAACCGAGAGCAACATCATACAAGCGCAGCGTTGAGACCTTCTTCCACTTTTAGTGTTGTGGCTGAAGCACAACCTAGCAAGGAGAAACAAATGGTGACAACTGAAAGTAACCCCATAGCAGATTTATTTAATGTGCGCTTGAAAGAGGAGATAGAGGAATCCATTGGTAGATTCTTTTTTTCCAATGGCATACCACTTCATGTAGCTCAATCTCCTTATCATAAGGAGATGATGCAGTTGGTTGCGAAGGGGGGGAGGACCATCATTTGTGCCACCAGGTGAGCACAAATTGACAAACAAAATCTTGGATAAAGAGTATGCCAAGATCTGTACAACGATGGAGACAATGAGGGAGTGTTGGGAGGAGCCTGGGGCATTCCAGATGACTTGGGAATTGCAATGCCTACTACCTTATCTAGTAGACAACAGATTCAAAGTATTCAACAGTCACACGAGCAGCAATAACAGAGGAGTCCACGTATTCCTACTCCTAGATAGCAGCTGAGAGCAACATCATTCACAAGGTCAACCTCGGGACCTTCTTCCACTTTTAGTGTTGTGGAAGAAGCACAACCCAGCAAGGGGAAACGAAATGTGACAGCTGAAAGTAACCCCATAGCAGATTTATTTAATGTGCGCTTGAAAGAGGAGATAGAGGAATCCATTGGTAGATTCTTTTTTTCCAATGGCATACCACTTCATGTAGCTCGATCTCCTTATTATAAGGAGATGATGCAGTTGGTTGCAAAGGAGAAAGACCATCATTTGTGCCACCAGGTGAGCACAAATTAAGGACCACAATCTTGGATAAAGAGTATGCCAAGATCAATACAACAATGGAGACCATGAGGGAGTGTTGGGAGGAGTCTAGATGCAGCATTATCAATATCATGGTTGCATGCTCAAAGGGCCCATTCTTTCTAAGGCAATTGATCGTTCAAGACATCAAAAGGATGCTGATTTTCAGTTTAACATCCTTCGAACAGCTATTGAGGAGATTGGGCCACAAAATGTGGTCCAAGTAGTGACAGATGCAGCACCTGTATGTAGAGCTGCAGGGAGGCTTATTGAGGCAACATATAGACATGTTTGGTGGACTCCATGTTGTGTGCATGTTATGAGCAATGCACTCAAGGACATGGGGAAGATTGACTGGATTAAGAGAGTGGTCAACGATGCTAGAGATGTGCACATGTATATTTGCAACCACCACACTTCACATGCACTCTTCAAGAGCTTCGCAAAGGAGTTCTTGAAACCAATTGAGACCAGATATGCATCCTATTTCATTCTTTTGGAGAGAATGCTTGAGTTGCAAGAACCACTGCAACTCATGGTTATGACGAATGAGTGGAATCGATGGGATGGGTCCAAGACAGAGCAGGGGAGGAGGGTGAAGGAGATAGTGAAGAGTGATGTATTTTGGGGTGATGCAAAATACATAGTATCTATCATCAGTCTAGTTTTCCAAGTCATCAGATATGGGGATGGGGATGCACCTAGCCTTGGAGAGGTGTACAAGTGCATTGATTCTATGCTTGGCCAGATGAGGGCAGGGGTGCGAGAGAGGGACCCTACTTTTCGGCCTATTATTCAGTGCAAATGGGGCAGCCTAAACACTCCCTTACACATGGCTACTTATGCATTGAATCCGAAGTGGTACATGGCTAGACCTGGTAGAGTTACACCAATTAAGGATGATGAGGTGATACATATCATGCTACTCATTGTAATCATCTTTATGTCTTATACATCTTTTCATAACTACCATCTTCTATTGCCAATAATTTGAATTTTAAAAATTTTAATTTTTTCAGGTTAAGGAAGGGTTCTTCACGTGCATTGATAGGATGACTGACTCTGAGACTGCTGGGATAATTTGCATTGATTGGACCAAATTTGCTACTCTTAAGGGTTATAATGATGCAGCAAAGGCGGACATAAAAACCATGGCACAACAGGATTCACTTTAGTGGTGGACTTGTCATGGACCGAAATCAATGACTACCACACTAGCCATTTGTTTCTTATCTCGAGTTTCTAGTTCTTCAGCTTCTGAGAGGAACCGGTCTACGTATAGCTTCATCCACTCTCTGAAGAGGAACAGACTTACCTCTCAGAGAATAGAGAAGCTAGAGGTTGTACATAGTGCCTTGCGTATCACTGACCGCAGGACATGTGTGTACAAGGAGAGCCCGGCAGCACGATGAGATGTAGAGCCAGAGGAGCCATCAAAGATTGATAAGGATGAGGATGCTTTAGATGCAAGGCTGGTTGGTGTTCCTTTCACGGCTCTTGACCTTGGAGAGTCTAGTAGTTCCGGTGATGACGAGTTTGCCGACCTCCCGGGGGACAATTAGAGGCCTCCTTCACTACATTTTGGGCCTTCGCATTTTGATTTTGTAGCTTGTACTTGTTTTGATATTCATATCATGCTACTCAATATAATCATCTTTATGATTAGATTAATAGATACTCTTAATTTTGATATTCAAAACTCTTCCATTTGCTGATTCGACTATTTATAATTAACAATTATTCTATTGTTCAAACATCAATGTTCTATGTTATTGTTCCATGCTCAATGTTCAAACTTCAATGCAATGTAGTATTTAGTTTTAGTTTTACTTTTACTAATTCTAATTTAGTTTTACTATTTCACAATTGCTAACAACTGATTTTAAACTTGAACATCTTGATCTTTATGTCTTAGACCCTTATATTGTTATACATTTTTCATAACTAACATTTTAAGTACCACATGAATAGTAAATAGTATATACACCCCATGTCCCCCGCCATCGTCCCCCTGTTGTCCCCAAATTGAGGCCCCTATGTCCCCCTGCCCAAAAACTAGTCCTCCCGTCCCCCAGGGTGGTGTAACTATGCTTAAACTATAAGGAAAAAAGTATGTGACTGCAAAATTTGTATAACAAACAACTGATGGAGTACCATCTTTAAAGAAACCAACTATGCTTCACTTGTAGGTCAGCTTTCTAGACGAGTCTACCACATAGGCATTGGCATCATCTATACTGATTGTTGCCATAGAAAATTATTAATACCAGAGAAGTGCACCACACCCAAATATTCCCTAAAGTATTATTCTCGAATAATTTCTGAACAATAGAGAAAGATATCTCTATCAATAGGGCTCCCATATTGGTGAAAGGATAAATTAGAAGTTGGCAATAGATTGATTCTGATTGGATGAAAATCTGCTGTTTAAGAGAACAATTAGAGCAGTCATTGCGGAAAAGAGTCTGATGGAAATTTGGTTATTAACAGAAATTTGGTATTGTGAAGGCCGACTTGGAAGGAGCTTGTAAGTGGACAAGCACACAGATATTCACGTATGAAGGAATAGCTTGTAGCCACCATACACTATAAAGTAAGAAACTGCATTTTCAATTGATACAGGGATTAAAGCTATGGGAGGAAATATTAAATTGAAATAAAACGACAGAACAAACACCTTCAATCAACAAATAACAACAGCATTGTTTTAGGATAAAATAAAACACAGCAATAACTGACCATCCACATACATATTCCCAAAAAATAAACTCGCTTAAACCATTGAAATGATTTACCTCTAGATTCTACACGATTCATGTCGTGCTATCAACCATGTCAATGAAGAAAAATGGGCAGAATTTGCAGGAAAAAAATTACAAAACCCTAACAAAGCAGAATTTATTATAAAATAAAGACAAACCAAAACGATTCTCTCTACAGCTGCTGCTTCAATCTATTCACAATAAACAAAAAGCAAAACCAAAATCACAAGGGTTTGAAGTCTTTCAGGCTCAACAATCCACCACCATTATAACAAATATCATTTTTTTCACATCAACGTATCCATGAGGGCTTCAAGCAAAACAAAAAGTTCACAGAAACATGTACACTCTTCAGAACCACCTCCTGCTCCCCCATGTCAATAGAAACATAGCTTAGACAACTGAGAAGTAAACGAAAGAAATCATTGTACCAGTACCAATCTAGGCCACGAGAGTAAAACCCATACGCTTAAAAACTCATTTACGAACACCAAGTTATCTATCAAGCCCTCAGAATCACCAACTAGTTTATAATATTTAATACTTCAGAAATACCTCATGCTCTCCCATTTCAATGAAAATTTGGACTATCCAGGCGAAGAGCTCAAAAAACAAAGAAAACAAAAACTATTTCAGTAAATCATAGCAGAAAATTAGGCCAACAATATGACAAAGAGTCCCATCTTTTTCACATCAGAGCATCCACCAAGGCCTTCCATCCAATACGTACTTTACCAAACCATGCACTTCAAAAATTACTTCTTGCTCTCGTATTTCCAAACAAATTTATTGCTGCCCAGATGAAAGGGGTGAACAGATATCTTGTTTCAATCCACTTTCGAGTAAGAAAATTTCTCCTAAGACTGACGAAATGGCAATAAAACACAACAAAAAAATGATCCGATCGCTTGCAGATTCCAAAACAAACCCAACTGAAACCATGGCAAGTGACTTACCTTTAGATTCTGCACAAAATGTCTCCTGCTCTCAACGATGATCGTGAGAAAAATGGACGTAGTAAGCGGGGAAAATTACGAAACCCTACCCACAGCTGAAACGATTTCAAATTAAGACGAACAAAATATATCATGGTTTTAGGGCTACTAAAAGTGGGTCCGAAAATATGGGAGTTTTAGGGTTACTAAAATCCGATGGCAGTAATCACCAATATACTTTTTTTTTAAAATCTAATAATAATTAATAAAATAATATATCATATTAGAATATATGTCGTTGTTTATAAAATTATAAGTATACTAGCAATTGCACCTTAGGGTGCAATGAGTACGCCGAAGAGATATTGAAGGTCATTTAGGAAAAAAAATAGTCTTTTTTTTTGCACATTTTTGTGCAACTAATAAGGTCAGTTGGAAGACTATTTAGTCAGTGATGTTTGTGCAAGATAGGTTTGAATAGAGACGTGATAGGTAGACAAATAAATTTTAAAAATCTCTCTATTAGGAAGATAATAATGCTCCATTACCATAAACCTTAACCTTAAATCTTATTAAAAACATTAAACTGTAATCCTAACCATAATGGTAATCCTAAATATGATCATAACCCAGACTATAAACACAACCCTAACCCTAGTCATGACATAAATGTAAACAATTATCCTAACCGTAATTGTAAGAAACCCTAACCATAAATGTAACTCTAAACCCTACTCACAGCCCTATCCCCAAACCTAACTCTAACCCTAACCCTAACATTAAACCCCAATTCTAAACAAGATCATAACCCAAACTCTAGACCCAATCCTAACCCTAATCATGGCATAAGCCTAAACTCTTATCCTAATTGTAACCCTAAATATTATCTCTAATCAAAGTCCTAATGCTAATCATAATTACAACTATGATATAAACCTTAAACCTAACCATAATTGTAATAGTAAACTATGATCCTAATCTTAGACAAGATAGTAAACCAAACTATAAACACAAACATAACCCTACTCATGACATAAACCTAAATCATTATCCTAACCCTAACATTAAAAATCTTCAAGTTTAATCATAAAACTGAACATATTCCTGAATCTAACCTCAGTCCTAACCTTAACCCTAACCTTTATCAAAATAATAACCCTAAACATAATGTAACCCCTTACCCTAACCATAAAATTGTAATCCCAAACCCTATTCACAACCCTAACTGAAACATTAAACCATAATCCTAAACAATATCATAACCCAAACTATAAACACAATCCTAACCCTAACCATGACATAAACATAAACTCTTATCCTAACCCTAACCCTAACCCTAACCCTAAATATTAATCCTAATAAAAACTCTAACCCCAATCATAATTACAACTATGATATAAAACATAACCATAATTGTAATTCTAAACTTTGGTCCTAACTGTAATGATAATAGTAATGATGATGTACACTTTAACCTATCCACAATCCTAACTATAATCTTAATCCTAAACCCTAAAACGTACTCCTAACCCTAGCCTTGAGATCTAACCCTAATCAAAACCCTAACTCTAACCATGATATTAACCATCATGTAAACCCTAATCATTATATATTGTTTATTATTTCATAAATTTACTTAATATCTAATAATAAATAATAAACTTATATTCTTATTTGCAAAAATGAATTTAGTTTTGGTTATTGTGCTATACTTATTTATCATTAATCTCATATATGACCAATTAACCCAAATATATGTCTCATGTTGTACAAGACCGTGCACTTAAATGTGGTATTGTACGATATCACGTCCATCAAAAGGAACATTCCTCCATGTCTAATAATGTAGGGGCCTTTGAATAGAACCCTCAAATTATTGTAAAATGTCAATTCACAATTTATTAGTTATTTCAAATATGTGAATTTAAAAATTAAATATATCTATTAAGAACTTACTTTTTTTTTACTATATAAAAAGTGCACAAAGGCACAAACCCACGATGATTGAGCTGAAGTTTGAACCTGGAAGGGACAACAACAACACCATCACTTAACCAAGACACATTAAGAACTTACTATTATTTTAAAAGTCAAATAATAATATTATTAAATATTTCAAATGATATTATATCTTAAAATTAGTTAAATGCATATCATATACAATTAAAAAAATCTTTAATATATAATTTATTATTTAAAAGTTTTAAATATACTAATATATTTATTATTCTGCAAATATAAATCTTTGAAAATAATAAATTAAAAACCGAAATAAATAAATCAAAATAAACTATTTCTTAAGTGTGTGAAATATAAATTAGTTTTACAAAAAGAATTGAATATTAGTATGCAGGAGAACATTAACCGGAATTGACATGTAATGACACAAATGAAAAACCTGCACAAAATCATAAAATAAGGAGAAAAAGATCAACCGCTGACAATGATAAATGAGGAGAAAAAGATCAACAGCTCACAATGATTCAATCGTCTTGCATCCTTATTAGAAGATGTGCACTGTCCATTTTGAAGTTAACTTGATTTCTTCATATAAGGAACGCCTTCGGCGTAATTAGAATAATGTCACTGATTATAAAATTGGAGATACAATTATATGTATTTTATAATAATTATTATTATGTAATTATTGTATCGTCTTAAAATGGAAGCACTTCCATGTTAAGACTATTTAGCCCTCCTTAGGGGGTGTTTTGGGTCATTATCATCTTGTCCTCTCACTTCTGCACCTTTTCCATCTTTTGTGTCTGTTTAGGACCCTGATTGGGCCTCTCTAGGCACTGTTTTCCCCACCTGGCACATTTTCCATGGGTCTTAACCCCTTGGGTCAAGGTCGATCTTGACCCTGACCTAGGTCAGGGTCGACCTTAACCTTGACCCAAGTCCCCCTTTTCCATTGGAAAGTTTGCCGGATGCAGGGGGAAACTCAAAATTTTATTTTCCCGCATTTGGGTCTGTTGTTTTGGGCTTCAAAGTGGCGACTCTTAAAAAGATATTTAATATAGGTCCACTTCTAGGGGTATGAGCCTAATTAGAATTTAATTCTCATATGTCGGCCTCTCTAGAAGTTTGTGCCCTGGACTAGTATATAAGGAAGCCTTTCTCCTCTCATTTTCTAAGACTAAGAGGCATAAAGGATCATCTATGCATAATCTATCGAAGCGATCGTCTACTTTCAAGCATCCACTGTTCAACATGCTTTCAAGCTTCCAAGTGTTCAATCAAGGCTTTAAGTCTTCTTCTCAAGCATTCATGTTCTCCATTGAATATCAAGGATTCAAGAATTCAAGCCTTTGAAGGGATTTGGTTCAAGCATTCAAGATTCATCATTCAAACCCTAGATCTATCCATCATGGTGGTGTGATCTTCCTTCAAAATCCTTTGTGCATCCTCAAGATTCATTCATTCTTCCTTCAAGGTGGATTCCAATCATATAATCATGGACATTTTGATTTACATTTATGGTTTTTAATGTTGAGCCTAAGCTTTTATATTAACATACTTGTTTACATTTGAAATATAATTGCATATCTATTGAATATCATAGCTTCGTTGTTAGATCTACTTCTACTACTTGCAAGCATTCTCCATTTCAATTTTGATTTCAAGGTTAATTCCTAAAATCAGGGTTTGACTTTGACTAAAGCAAACCCCTCCCCCAACAAATAAAACAATTTTTCTTGCAAGTACAGTTACAGAATAGCGAATTATAGAGCATATTCAGATACCCTTTTTGGCAAGCTTTCAGGATCCGTGAACATAATTTTCGTCGGAGCAGCACAAGTCAAGGTCGACATAAAGGGGTACAATTGTGCCCTTGTATTTGGGTCAAGGTCAACCTGGCTTAGAAAAGAAAAAGATTTATGGGTTTTCTCCATCTCTGTGTTTTTTATCCAAATTCGGTTGCGGAATTTCTAGAAACCCAGTCCACACACCACAAAACAACAATTTCTAGATCTGCTACATTTCAAGATAAGTGTTTCATCCTAATCTTTCAAATCTATTATTTTACTTTATAATTAAGGAATTAGACCCCCTTCCCCTCTTTATCCATAACCAGTTGATTCCTTTTCACATTGATCATCTCCTTTCGGTTAATCAATTGGGATCTCCTTGTCTTGGATTAGGAGGTAATATATATATCTACAAAAAATTTCCAAACAAACCCCCACGCCACATAAATAAATAACACACCTCAAAACACATATATAAAAATACATATATATATTTATTTATTTTTTATATCTTACATTTTGGTGAACCCGCGATAAACAACTCTTTCTTTTTGGTGTTAGATGTTTTGCCTCTCTTCCTTAAGACTAGCTTTTGCATACATATTAGATTAGTTTTCTTTTATGCTCTTGCATTTTAAAATACACAAAAAAAGAGCATGAGCTCATAGTGCAATGATGGTTGCGAGTACCCATCGATAGTGGGGTGCAAGGTTCAAATCACACATTAGCCTAGGATGCTCAGAGGATGAATGGTTGGCGTTGTCGGGCAAGCTCTAACCGAAGGAGACATGGATTACAGTGTTGACATGTGGGGTGTGATTGGCGAAGGAGATAGCATTGTAGAGTAAAGAAGATCTTACGTTGGGTGACAAGGAGGTAGGTGGGCGACTGTGTTTGGGCAGGGGGTCATAAGGTTGAAGAGCGTGGGAGTCATAAGGAGATTGACACGGGAGAGATAAGGTGCAGCGGAGTAATAAGGGATGGAGAGACAAGGTGCATCGGAGTGATAAGGACTGGAGAGATAAGGCGTGGATATGGAGAGATAAGGTGTAGTAGAGTGATAAGGGCTTGGAGTGATAAGGAGAGTGATGTGCATGGAGTGATAAGGGGACGTGTCATTGAGGGAATGATAAGGTGCAATGGCAGATTCACTTGGAGTGAGTGAAGGTAAAAAACCAGCATGAGACAAATATGAGAGGTGTTCCCGCCTTGAACTTTGAATGTAATAGGATGACAAAAAAATCTGATGATGAGGTCCCTAAAAAATGTGGCCTCACTGGTTCATAGCTCCAGTCAAAAGCAATCACCGACCAAAAAAAATACAAAAAAAAATCTACATACTCGTAAAAATACAAAAACATTTCTTGCATTTCATTCACTATGAAGATCTTTAAGATGCTTTGGTGTATGGTTAATTTCCTCATTATTTTTCTCTTAGAATATCTTTATAGTACTTATGATGTTTATGAGAGTATCGTCCATTTCATTATGTTTGTCACTCTTCATGTTTCACTTGCTTATGCTATTATGAGATTGACTAATACTAGCCTTCCTACTTTCAAAAATTTCATTAAGAATTTGTGTGGTGGACTTATTGCTCTTTTGGATTATGTGAAGAACTTGGTAGATGATACCCCATTTCCTAATCTTCCTAATCTTCCTTATCCTAATCCTATCCTTCCTAATCTAATTCCTAATATTCCCACTCCTATTTCTCCATCTTCTTTCCCTAGTTCTTCCCACACTTATGATAGGACTCAAACTATGGTTCATGATGCAAATGTGCGATAATTATTTGATTTACCTTCCCCTTCTTATCCGATCCATGATGATATTAAAGGGAAGAGAAAATAAACTTCTTCTAAACCTATCATTCTGCCTTAGACAACATTTTCTCATGTTCACCATCAACAATCACCTCCTGCAGAAACTTTACAAGATATGTACACTACAGGATACAGTATGGTGGCTAAACAAGGTTATAAGGGTTTAGGGATTGTATTAAATATCTTATTCATCTATCCCCTAGACAAGATACGCATGTTCTAGGCTTTCCGCTATCTCAATTTAAGGTGGTTGATTTTGGTCATCGCCCTCCTCTTCATGTTCTTCTTCCAACACCTTCCTTAGATTACCCTGATACCCCTCAAGATGTGGCTAAGAAGGTGTATGTTCAGTTAATGGATTCTAAGAAAGAAATATTTAAACCTATTTCGAAAGATGCTCTCTCCAAGTACAAATGTCCTTTTCACTATAGTAATACACATTTACTTGTTGATTGTGTACATTTCAAGATGTAAGTTAGAGAAAGCGCTGCTTTAGGAATTATATCTCACTCGCGTGTGGTATTACAATTTCGATCATAATTTCCATACGGAGAATACCCCTCGTTCTTCTATAATATAGATCTTTCCCCTCTTGCCTCTTGATTGGGGGGCAAGAGGTATTTATTCCATTTTTTTTAGGATCCTTTATGTTCTTAGCATGTATTTTTTTTGAGCTTAATTGCTTATTCTTTCTATATTTTATCCCTATGGTTTTGTATTATGATATGGCACATCCTTCCTTTGTTCATAACCATCCATAGCTCTCTTCTAGTATTCATGATATCTTTTCTAAGACATTTTCTTTGCAAAGATATCTCTTTGTTACACCATATCCTGATCTGATTGGTATATCCCTTGCTTTCGTCCCTAGGGTGCGAGGTTTTCCTTCTTCCTCTCTAAGGATCTACTTTCCTTAGCTTAGTGGCATTTGTTTATTCTGCAACATTATTTCCTTGTAAAGACTTATGTTTTGGCTACGGTTACCCTTTTATATGAGAGGTGATTGTCCTAGGTCATCACCTCTTCTTTGTTTTTGTAAATTATGTTCTTTATAAACTCTTGCCCTTGCTTTGGATTAGACTTTGCTTCTTCATTCCAAGAATCCTCTTCCTCTTGATCGCAGGGGGCTTGATGATTGAATTTTTTATCCCTCTTTGATTTTCTTTGAAAGATGATATTTTATCTAAAGCACTCCTCTACGGTGGGGGTCTTGTTGATAAGATCTCTTCCTCTTTGAGGATCCTTTTTCCATAAGTGACATATCCATTTTTCACGATTATCTATGCTCTTATATGTAAGGGTCAATACTCTTCACTAAGAATATAGTGTACATTGTTACTAACAGGATGTCTCCTTACTTTATGAAGTAGGTATCATCCTCCTCTTCCTTATCTTGTCTATTAGGTAGCCACGATAAGGAGGGGGCATATATAGGGTCTCCCTTGTACTATAGTTTACATTTTACAACATGCTAAATCCTCGGAAGGTAACGAACATAAGTTGCTAAATCATGAAGAGATGCGCATTTTTATTTTTGCTAAATCCTCGGAAGGTAACGCACATAAGTTGCTAAATCCTAAAGAGACACACATTTTTATTTTTGATAAATCCTCAGAAGGTAACGCACATGAGTTGCTAAATCCTGAAGAGATACACATTTTTATTTTTGCTAAATCCTCAAAAGGTAACGCACATAAGTTGCTAAATCCTGAAGAGATATGCATTTTAAATTTCAAATATGCTAAATCCTCGGAAGGTAACGCACATAAGTTGCCAAATCCTAAAGAGACATGAATTTTATATTCCATAGTGATACAAGAATATGGATCTATGGGTATTCCAAAAGTCGTCAGAAGATGCATTACAACTACAAAGCATAGTTTATGGGTGAACTATCAGGTTTGGCTACCTGTTGGGCTCTCCCTCCTTGGTGATTCACGGCAAGGTGGGCATCTTATTGGGTGAGGTAATCACTCTATCTTTTCTCCCTTTCGCTTTCATGCTAGTAGGATTAGATCATGAAGCTATGGTATTTATAGTGTTGCTCTTGTCTTTCTTATGTAGTCATTTATTCTTTTATGATAGCTTTCCAAATATGATATTAGTATAGGAAGCATTTCTTAGCAAGGTTTCCTTTGTTATTTGATTTGGGTTTGTTTTTGTACTAACTCCTCTCTTTTTTTTATGTCTTTTAGCTTTGTCTTTGTTTTTTCTTTGTTTTTCGTGCCTTTGTGCATGTATATTGAGTTAGAATCCTTGGCCTAGGGGCTCATGTCCTTGACCAAGTGATGTTCTACCTCGTTGCGATCCACTGGAGTCTTTCTTCTAACTTTACCGCGAGTATGTTCGATTTCCATACTCTCGCTAAAGTGGGGGCTTAATGTATCATCTTAAAATGGAAGCACTTCCATGTTAAGATTGTTTAGCCCTCCTTATGGGGTGTTTTGGTCCATTATCATGTTTTCCTCTCACTTCTGCACCTTTTCCATCTTTTGTGTCTGTTTAGGACCCTGATTAGGCCTCTCTAGGCATTGTTTTCCCCACCTGGCACATTTTCCAAGGGTCTTAACCCCCTGGGTGAAGGTCAACCTCGACCCTAACCCAGGTCAGGGTCGACCTTGACCCTAACCTATGTTAGGGTTGACCTCAACCTTGACCTAGGTCCCCCTTTTCCATTGGAAAGTTTGTCAGATGTGGGGGGAACTCAAAATTTTATTTCCCCGCTTCCAGGTCAGCTGTTTCGGGCTTTGAAGTGGTGATTCTTAAAAAGATATTTAATATAGATCCACTTCTAGGGGTATGAGCCTAATTAGAATTTAATTCTCATATGTCAACCTCTTTAGAAGTTTGTGCCCTATACTAGTACATAAGGAAGCATTTCTCCTCTCATTTTCTAAGACTAAGAGGCATAAAGGATCATCTAGGCATGATCTATCGAAGCAATCATCTACTTTCAAGCATCCATTGTTCTACATGCTTTCAAGCTTCCAAGTGTTCAATCAAGGTTTTAAGACTTCTTCTCAAGCATTCGTGTTCTCCATTGAAGATCAAGGATTCAAGCATTCAAGCCTTTCAAGGGATTTGGTTCAAGCATTCAAGATTCATCATTCAAACCCTAGATCTATCCATCATGGTGATCTTTCTTCAAAATCCTTTGTGCATCCTCAAGATTCG
This sequence comes from Thuja plicata, assembly GCA_018584345.1. Taxonomy (NCBI): domain Eukaryota; kingdom Viridiplantae; phylum Streptophyta; class Pinopsida; order Cupressales; family Cupressaceae; genus Thuja; species Thuja plicata. The sequence goes on from MU224273.1 coordinate 147,259, forward strand.
TTCATTCTTCCTTCAAGGTGGATTCCAAGCATATAATCATGGAGGTTTTGATTTACATTTATGGTTTTTAATGTTGAATCTAAGCTTTTATATTAACATACTTGTTTACATTTGAAATACAATTGCATATCTATTGAATATCATAGCTTCGTTGTTAGATCTACTTCTACTACTTGCTAGCATTCTCCATTTCAATTTTGATTTCAAGGTTAAGTCCTAAAATCGGGGTTTGACCAAGGCAAACCCCTCCCACAACAAACAAAATCATTTTTCTTGTAGGTACAAGTATGGAATAGTGAGTTACAGAGCAAATTCAGATACCCTTTTCGGAAAACTTTCAGGATCCGTGAACAGAATTTTCGTCGAAGTAGTGCAAGTCAATGTCGACATAAAGGGGTACAATTGCGCCCCTATATTTGGGTCAAGGTCGACTTGGCTCATAAAATAAAAATACTTCTGGGTTTTCTATGTCTCTGTGTTTCCATTCTAGATCTAGTTGCAAAATTTCTAGAAACCTAGTATAGACACCAGAAAACAACAATTTTCATATCTGCTACATTTCAAGATAAGTGTTTCATCCTAATCTTTTAGATCTATTGTTTTACTTTATAATTAAGGAATTAGACCCCATTCCCCTCTTTATCCATAATGAGTTGATTCCTTTTCGCATTGATCGTCTCCTTTCGGTTAATCAATTGGGATCTCCTTGTCTTGGAATAGGAGGTTATATATATATACAACATTTTCCAAACAAACCCCCACACCACATAAACAAATAACACACCTCAAAACACACACACACACACACACACACACACACACACACACACACACACACACACACACACATATATATATCTTACAATTATAAGTTAAACTATTAATATACAATTAATAATAGAGAAAATTATGAGTAATGATTATAAATTTTTTAATTTATATTATGAAATTAATCATATTACTATGTAGTTGTTATTATACGTATAAAGTATATGAATATATACTTGGAGAGAAATCGGCGAGCCATGGGAAGCATGTATGTTGTTGGGTTATCGCGCAGGCTAGGTTTAACCCTAGCTGTGGGTTGAGCTCTATTTATCTACATTCTAGGTGCAATCAAGGGTGTTTGTGTTCTATTGGTGCCAAGGTTGGGTGGCAGCTCAAGTTGTAGGGTGTGATTGAGGGAGATTTTTTTATTGTGATTATTGTCAAAGCTAGGTGTTTGTTGGTGTTGTGGTTCCATGGAACTTTGGGCTTTCATATTTTGTAGGTTAGTTGGTTTTTTTGCTTGTGTTTTCTTCCCTATTGCATAGGATTGGAGTTTGAGGCGGTTGCTAGCTATGTTTTTGTCTTGGTCCTCTCTTGTTTTGGAGAAAGTTTGTGATTTGGGATTTGGACTTTATAGAATCTCCCATATTTGTTGCATGTTGTTTAGCCTTTTTTTATTGACTTACTCGTGGTGGAGAGTGGTGCTTCTCCATGTGTTTTGGATTCTGGTAATATGAGTTATGTTGACCCAATCTCTTCTTTACATGCAAATGATAGATCATTTGAACAAAATTTCTTCTGGAGATGGTTCTACTGCTAGGAAGGGCTTCCCTGGAATAAAAAAGTGAATGGTTATTTGGAGAGATGTAAGGGTAAGATCCTATCCTAGTGATCTAGCTAGAAACAGTCTCAGAGGATGGGACCTATCACACCCTTATTTGCAAATTTATGGGGCTCTTACTTTATATGCTAGTTTTGGAATCTTGGGTACAATAAGTCTGGAACTTCGAAGGAGATGTGGAGATTATGATGGCTACAAGTAACTACTTTTTGGTTTATTTTATCATGCATGATGGATAGGCATAAGGCCTTTAAAGGAGGTAATCAGGTGGGACTCTTCTCCAAGCCTTGGTAGGTAGGATTTAACTCGGCTAAGGAGTTTTCCTCAAGAGTCTTGGTTTGGGTTTGCCTCCCTAGACTCCTACTTGAAGTCTGGCAAAGTGATATTCTTCACTCAATTTCTCTCCTACTTAGCAAACTAGTTGGCTCTATGACACAAACTCAAGTTTGAAAGGTAGTCTCTTATGCTCGAATTTGTGTTGAAATTAGTTTAAATAATCCTTTACTAGATTATATAGAAATTATTTCTTGAATCCTCTTCATAGATTCAACACCTAGACTATGAAACACTTTTGTTTAGATATTGTATCTATCATGAGTATGGGCACTTGTAGAGGAAATCCCCTCGATCTAATATGGCAACTAATTCTCCTTCTAGTTCTTCTCCTAAGATAAATAAGGGGAAGGCTCCTACAATTGAGGGGGTGCAGATAAGGAGGGCTTTGTTCTAGCCAGGCCTCGCAATGAGGAGAGAGGATTGAAGAGAACCTTGAAGGATGGGCAAATTGATGAGGCTTTCTATCACTTTGATGCTTTCGATAATTTGGTATAAGAAGAAGGAATTCCTATTGAATTGCCCATCGATGTTGGATCTTTAGTAGTACTATTTCCAAAAAATGGTGGGACAGATAATCAAAACTTTTCTTTGATGGATATATGGTATGGATAGTTGGATACAAATTTAACATCTTAGATACATGAGGTGCCTGAACCAAGTGGAAGTCTTGTTTGAAGGGATGGTAGGGTCACACCCGATCCTATGTGAGAGAGAATTTGGATCATGGTAAGAATAATTAATCCTCTCAAACTTCGTGTTTGCGTCAAAAAGCCCCTTAAGACGAGTCTTTTATAGAAATCCTCAAGAGTGGGACATAAAACAAACCAAGTGAAGGTGAAGTTAATTGGCAAGACTTTGGTGGAATTTGGGTCAGTGAAAACCATTAACTCCCATTTCCCTCATTCTCATAAATGACTATCATATCATGGAATGTAGGGGGTATGAATAGCATCCCTAGACAAAAGGCTATTCACAATTTGATTGACTCTAATTCTTCATATATTGTTCTTACTTAGGAAACCAAGTTGATAGCATATGATTTGTAAAACATAGCTCGTAGAATCTAGCCTTGGGTCTCATGTCAAGGTGTTAGAACATATGATAGCTCTAGGAGAAGAAGATTATTCCTCTAAGGTGGATTTAGAGTCACTCGTCTATTTTAATGGTTGCTTCTAGTTTAGACTTTGGTGAAACTAGTATTATCACTAATGTTTTATAGTGCAACAAAATAGATCAATTTCATAGACAAAAAGCACAACTACACATCATCATGACTTCAAGTGCACAAGAAGATGCTACAATAACACAACAATTAGACTTGTATGCCTAGGAAGAGGTTGCAATTGCATAGAAACATAACTTAACTGGGTAGAAATAAAACTTAATGCACATACAAAATGCTCAATTGCACAAAAATAATTATCAATTAAATGTTGGAATGGAATAGTTTGAGTTTATTCCTATGGTTTTACCTAAAATATTGTTTTCTTTAGTGAAAAATTGTGGCAAGAATATGCACCAAACACATGAAAAAAATGGTTATTTTGACTCTTGACTTCAAGAGTGATAATGTTAAGGCCAAAACAAGACCAGTGGCTTCATTGGTACATAACACAATAAAACAAACTCTTAAGCAATCATAACCTAATTATTCAAGTGGGAGTGTATACTTAATGTAGGACCGTAGTGCAAGTGTTAATTGTATGAGAGAAAATGTGACTAAAATAATGCAAATATAAATAAAAGCACTTAAAACACATAATCAAACAAGCATATATGATTAGACAATAAGGAAAGCATAAAACCAAAAGGATGCAAACCTCCTACACACAATAAGCTCTCCTTGATATTTGGATGTGTCCAAGATTTTGGATGTGTGCTCAAAGATGTTTCTCAAGCTTTATGATCTCGGATGATTTCTGCATTATGATGGTATGGTTTGATGTTTTAGCTCTAAAAATGACATTATAACAATACTTCAAGAATAACAACAATTATTATGCGACTCTTGTAAGTGTTTTAGGGCAATAGGGTGCGATGAGCGGCAGTGATAGGGTTTCTAAAGGAGCGGGAATGGGGGCTGAGGAAGATGCAGAGGGAGGCGAGGACGATGATGCCAATGGGGGAGACGGGGCTTGGGGGGTGTCTCTGGCTGCAACAATTTTAGTGGAGGAAGCTGTGGTGTGGACTGCCTCTGCTTTGTTTGGGGAGGGTTGTGTCCCTTCTCTCCTTGTGGGGGCCACTAGGTACTCAGTTTCCCCTCTCTCTCCTCTTGTGTGGTCTGCATGGGTTGAGGTCGTCATCTTTGACATTTTTTGCTTTGGGGCCAAGCATGAGGCTTGTGTTGTTGCCACTGGGATCCAGGGTCTTGGGGAGTTGTTGTTTGCCCTTGATTTTTTTTAGGGGCAACATGTTCGGTTGCCTTTGATAGTCCCAGCAGTGTGAAGTGGGGTGTGGGGGGCTCAGGGGTTGCTGGTGTTTGGCATCTTGTTTTCTTCAGCGCAGTCTTTGGGAGGAGGCGGTGGCCCCTACTTTTTCTTGTGTTGGCTGTCAGTTGCCCTAGTTTTCTAGAGTCTCTTGTGTTTGAGGAGTCTCTATGGGGGTTCATGGAAGTGGGAAACGTAGTCTTTGTCTGCGATTGGTTTCCCCTTGGTCATGAGCCTTTTTATCTTTGTTTTTTCAGCCCTCTTTGTGGAAGAGGATGCAGTTTTGGTTTGGAAGAGAAGCACTAGGGAAGAAATGTTGTAATGTTCAGATTTTGGTCCGTTCCTTTTGAAGTTTATGTTGGCTGGCAGGAATTCTCTTGGTTTGGATTTTTCTCTTCTTGTTTCGCTGAGTCGGTTGCTTCAGATCTTGTCCATCCCCTGCTCTTCAAAGCTTTTTGCTTGCTGGGATGGCCCCTTATTTGGATTTTTCTCTTTGTGTTATACTCCTATGGACGTGGAGCATACCCCTTTAGAGGTGGGATTCTTTCTTGTGGCTTCTTGGTGGTGGAGTCTCTCTCAGCTTCAACTTTCTTCTCCCGTGCTTCCTATTGAGGTGGAGGCTCAGCCTATTGAGGAGGACTGGGACTATAGGATGGAGGTTGCTTGGGGCTGCTTGTGGACTCCCTCTTCTTTTAGTCATAGGAAGGCTAGATGAAAATGGCGTGGGGTCAACCCTTTGGATTCTAAGGTGGCTTGGATTGTGATGTGGTACCACTTTAGGCCTGGTGGTATTTTGTTGGTGTTGATGAATACCCATTGCTTTGGGTATCAGTCCTGTCACCAAAGTTGTAGTTTAGGGAATCCATGGATCCTCTTGTTACTTGCTTTTCTAGATTTTCCTGTGTTAGTGGTTGGCAAGTGCTGGCAGAAGGATGCTGAAAGCTTTCAAGGGCCCATTTTGTTTACTAGGTTTGTTGGTTCTAGGATCCATGTTAAAACTCTAGTCTTCTGTCTGGGGACTTTTAATACTCCATTTCTTTTTATGATGTAAGGCTTTGGCCTATTTTCTGGGCATCTAGGGTGTTTAGTGTCTCATCTTTTCTAGTTTCTAGAAGTTTTTTGTCTGTGGGCTACTGGTTCATCTTCTTAGCAACATTTCTTAATGTGTCTAGTGGGCTGGTTTCCAGTCTTGTTTCAGTTTAGTGGGCTTAATATCTATTATTTTGATTGTATTGATGTAAGGGGTTTCGGGTCCCCCTAAAACCTATTTTTACCTGCAATCAAAAACAATACTTCAAGAATGGATATTTTGTGAAGGGAAGAGGGTTCCATTTATAGACAAAGAAGAGGGCAAATGAAGGACTAGGATTTAAAACTTTGTGGATGGCCAAGATGCATTCGAGAGAGAGCACGTGGATTGTGCTTCTTCAAACTCACAACCTTGTGACAAGTGTCCAAGATATTTAGTTGAAGATTGGGATGAAGGAATCAAAGTGTGACTTTTGCTTTCCTAATCATTATGGTTAGGATTGTGCAAATGATTAGGAAAGAGATTATGATTAATTAGTGGACAAGTGCGATATTTAGGAAAATGCAAGTGGGTGAGGATATTTTGGGTTGAATTTTGAATTTATTTTAATTCAAAATGGAGGAAAGTGGGTGAAGATATTTTGAGTTGAATTTTGAGTTTATTTTAATTCAAAATGGAGGAAAGTGGGTGAGGATATTTTGAGTTGATTTTTGAATTTATTTTAATTCAAAATAGAGGAGGATTTGGAAGAAAGAAGCAAAGTGTGACTTTGATTCCCTAAATCTTTATTAGGAAAATGCAAGTGGGTGAAGATTAAGAGAGGATAATGATTAATTAAGTCAAATAATATATTTGCTTAATTAAAGTAGAATTAAGGGGTGCAAGTGGGATGAGTAGGAATATGCAAGTGGGTGAAGATATTTTAGGTTGAATTTTGAATTTATTTTAATTCAAAATAGAGGAAAGCGAGGGATTTAATTAAATACATAGGTTTATTTAATTAAATAGATTTTGGACATTAGATACATTAACTTAATTAATTTATCCAAGGGAATGGGGTATTTAATTAACTATATAGATTTATTTAATTAAATAGATTTTTGACATTAGATAAATTAACTTAATTTATTTATTCAAGGGGGAATGGGGTATTTAATTAAATATATAAGTTTATTTAACTAAATAGATTTTGGGCATTAGATAAATTAACTTAATTAATTTATCTAGGGGGATTAGTAAAAATGGGGAAATTGATTAAATAAATAGGCTAAATTAAAGTAACCATGGAAGAATATGAATTTGATCATTAATTAAGTAAAACATAAATATTTATTTAATTAAATAGGATAGCGATGTTATATAATTTAAATAAATTAATTTGCCTAAGACTACAGAAGATGAGTAATTAATTAAATGAATTAATTACGTTTCAAATTTGGGTGTCTACATTTTGCCCCTCTTTGATATGGTGTTATGGAGTAGCATCATTTCAAAGAAGATTAAGACATATAGTTGTATCGTCTTAAAATGGAAACACTTCCATGTTAAGACTATTTAGCCCTCCTTAGGGGGCATTTTGGGCTATTATCATGTTGTCCTCTCATTTCTGCCCCTTTTCCATCTTCTGTGCTTGTTTAGGATCCTGATTGGGCCTCTCCAGACACTGGTTTCCCCACCTGACATATTTTCCAAGGGTCTTAACCCCCTGGGTCAAGGTCGAACTCGACCTTGACCTAGGTCAAGGCAGACCTCAACCCTGACCCAGGTCCCCCTTTTCCATTGGAAAGTTTGCCGGATGCGGGGGGAAACTCAAAATTTTATTTTCCCGCTTCTGGGTCGGCTGTTTTGGGCTTCGAAGTAACAAATCTCAAAAAGATATTTAATATAGGTCCACTTCTAGAGGTATGAGGCTAATTGGAATTTAATTCTCCTATGTTGGCGTCTCTAGAATTTTGTGTCCTAGACTTGTATATAAGGAAGCCTTCTCCTCTCATTTTCACACACAGATGGATCATGTCATCTACGCATAATTCTTACATACTTTCAAGCTTTCAAGTGTTCAATCAAGGTTTTCAATTCTTCATCTCAAGAATTCAAGTTCTCCATTGAAGATCAAGGATTCAAGCATTCAAGCCTTTGAAGGGATATGGTTAAAGTATTCAAGATTCATCATTCAAACCCTAGATCTATCCATCATGGTGGTGTGATCTTCCTTCAATATCCTTTGTAGGTCCTCAAGATTCATTCATTCTTCCTTCAAGGTGGATTCCAAGCATATAACCATGGAGGTTTTGATTTACATTTATGGTTTTTAATGTTGAGTCTAAGCTTTCATATTAACATACTTGTTTACATTTGAAATATAACTACATATCTATTGAATATCATAGCTTTGTTGTTAGATCTACTTTTACTACTTGCTAGCATTCTCTATTTCAATTTTGATTTCAAGGTTAATTCCTAAAATTAGGGTTTGACTAAGGCAAACCCCTCCCCCAACAAACAAAACCATTTTTCTTGTAGGTACAAGTATGAAACAATGAATTACAGAGCAGATTCAGATACCCTTTTTGGCAAACTTTTGGGATTCACGAATAGATTTTCCGTCAGAGCAGTGCAAGTCAAGGTCGACATAAAGGGGTCAAGGTTGACTTGTATTTAGGTCAAGGTCGACCTTTCTCAGAAAAGAAAAAGATTTCTGGGTTTCTCTATCTCTGTGTTTCTGTTCCAGACTCGGTTGCAAAATTTCTAGAAACTTAGTACAAACACCAGAAAACAACAATTTCCAGATTTGTTATGTTATGAGGTGTGTATGTCCTTTCTTTGCAAACATTTCCAGATTTATATTCCTTATCATTACAATTAAATGTATGTGGTTAATAGAGGCAAATGGTCTCATTTATGTGCAATCTCCCATTGTTCTAAATCATATCCATATTTCCCACTATACATTTTGGTGAACCCGTTTACGACAACTCTTTCTTTTTGGTGTTAGATTTGCATTTTATGTTAGATCTTACATGCATATAAAAGTAAATTTATTTTATGATCTTACATTTATATTAAATAAAAAAAAATTCACAAAATTTCTTTAAAAATACAAAAACATTTACATTTTTCATGCTTGTAGTGTTACTTTGTGTTCAACATGTATGATTTTTGTTTTGAATACTTTGATGATGCTTTTATTGCAAAATAGGATAGATCCCTTAATGAGTTACATGGAAGTGAGGATGAAAATTGTTCGAATAAGATCTCCATTGATCCTATTCCTATTTCATCCTCCTCTACAACCTCTTCAATTGACCTTTACCATAGGGTGTGTGCTTGGTTACCTTCATTTTCCACTATTTGCAACATTGATGCACCTAGAATGTTATATCCTAAACCTTTGTTGATGGTAAAATGAGGTCCTCAAATAATAATTAAGGGTAAACCTAGAGATCCTTTGCATTTCTTTGATAACACAAATTTTGTTTCTCATGTTTATCGCACACAAAATAACCCTCAGCCTACTGTTCTGATTTCTTTACCTCCTTCTCAACCTATGCTTCCTCGAGCACCTAGGTTTCTATCTTCCTTTAAGGAGTATGACTTAGTTGAACAATTATGTGCTACTCCTTCTAAGATATCATTCTGGGAATTGCTTCAAACTTCTCTGACATATCACGAGGCATTGCAAAAGGCTTCATCTGCCCTTCCTGCTTTGCCTCCTAACCAAGAGAATATTAATTAATTTTTGGAGTGCATGCCTACCATGCCTTATGTACCTCCTATTGTGTTTGCTAATGATGATTTACCTTCTGTTGAGGTGCATAATCAATATGATGCTCTTATGGTTGTTGTTTCTATTAATTAGAGTATCATTCGTATAACATTAATTGACAATGAATCTCAACTTAATGTTTATAGCATGGATATGCTTAAGGAAATTAAGGCTGATCTTACAACTATTCAACCTGATAATGTCCCTATTCATGGATTTGATAATATTACAAAGAGAACTTTGGGCATTATTATGCTACCTGTTAAGATTGGTCTGGTTATTCTCAATACACCTATTCATATTATGCCTGGACCTCTCAAATATGATGATGTTTATGAGAGTATCATCCATTTCATTATGTTTGTCACTCTTTATGTTTCACTTGCTTATGCTATTATGAGATTGACTAATACTCCTTCCTACTTTCAAAAATTTCATTAAGAATTTGTGTGGCGGACTTATTGCCCTTTTTGATTATGTGAAGAATTTGGTAGATGATACCCCATTTCCTAATCTTCTGAATCCTAATCCTAATCCTATCCTTCCTAATCCAATTCCTAATATTCCAACTCCTATTTCTCCATCTTCTATCCCTAGTTCTTCCCACAATTATGATGGGGCTCAAACTATGGTTCATGATGCAAATGTGCAAGAATTCTTTGATTTACCTTCCCCTTCTTATCCGATCCATGATGATATTAAAGAGAAGATAAAAGAAACTTCTTCTAAACCTATCATTCCGCCTTACACAACATTTTTTTATGATCACCATGAAAAATCACCCCCTTCAGAAGATTTACAAGATATGTACACTACATGATACAATATGGTGGCTAAACAAGGTTATAAGGGTTTAGGGCTTGTTGATAATGAACAAGGTACTAAATATCTGGTTCATCTATCCCCTAAACAAGATATGCATGGTCTAAGCTTTCTGATATCTCAATTTAAGGTGGTTGATTTTGATCGTCATCCTCCTCTTCATGTTCTTCTTCCAACACCTTTCTTAGATTACCCGGATACCCCTCAGGACGTGGCTAAGAAGGTGTATATTCAGTTAACAAATTCTAAGAAAGAAATATTTAAACCTATGTCAAAAGATGCTCTCCAAGTAAAAATGTCCTTTTCATTATAGTAATACACATTTACTTGTTGATTGTGTACATTTCAAGATGTATGTTAGAGAAAGAGTTGCTTTAGGAATTATATCTCACTCTCGTGCGGTATTACAATTTCTTCATAATTTCCATCCAGGGAATACCCCTCATTCTTCTATAATATAGATCTTTCCCCCTCTTGTCTCTTAACTGGGGGGCAAGAGGTATTTCTTCCATTTTCCAGGATCCATTACGCTCTTAGCATGTATTTTGTTTTGAGATTAATTGGTTATTCTTTCTATATTTTATCCTGATGGTTTTGTATTATGATATGGTATATCCTTCCTTTGCTCATAATCATCCATACCTCTCTTCTAGTATTCGTGATATCTTTTCTAAGACTTTTTTTTTGGAAATATTTATCTTTTTTACATCTTGATATGATTGGTATATCCCTTTCTTTCATCCCTAGTGGGCAAGGTTTTCCTTCTTTCTCTCTGTCTAAGGATCTACTTTCCTTAGTTTAGTGGCATTTGTTTATTTTGCAACATTATTTCCTTATACTGACTTACATTTTGGATATGGATACCCTTTTATATGAGAGGTGATTGTCCTAGGTCATCATCTCTTCTTTATTTTGCAAATTATGTTCTTTATAAACTCTTTCCTTTTCTTTGGTTTAGATTTTACTTCATTCCAAGATTCCTCTTCCTCTTGATCGTAGGGGGCTTGATGATTGAATCTTTGATCCCCCTTTGATTTGATTTGAAAGATGATATTTTATCCAACACATTCCTCTATGGTGGGGGTCTTGTTGATAAGATCTCTTCCTCTTTGAGGATCCTTTTTCCATAAGTGACATATCCCTTTCACGATTATCTATGCTCTTAGATGTAAGGGTCAATACTCTCTGTTAAGAATACAGTGTACATTGTTGCTAACATGATATCTCCTTACTTTGTGAAGTAGGTATCCTCCTTCTCTTCCTTATCATGTCTATTAGGTAGCCACGATAAGGATGGGGGCATATATAGGGTCTTCCTTATACTATAGTTTACATTTTACAACATGCTGAATCCTCGGAAGGTAACGCACATAAGTTGTTAAATCCTGAAGAGACACGCATTTTTATTTTTTCTAAATCCTTAGAAGGTAACGCACATAAGTTTCTAAATCTTGAAGAGATACACATTTTAAATTTCAAATATGCTAAATCCTCAGAAGGTAACGCACACAAGTTGTTAAATCCTAAAGAGATGCACATTTTATATTCCAGAGTGATACAAGAATGTGGATCTATGGGTATTCCAAAATTTGTCAGAAGACGCATTAAAACTAAAAAGCATAGTTTATGGGTGAATTATCAGGTTTGGTTACCTGTTGAGCTCTCCCTTCTTGGTGATTCACGGTAAGGTGGGTATCTTACTAGGCAAGGTAATCACTCTCACTTTTCTCTCTTTCGCTTTCATGCTAGTAGGATTAGATCACGAAGGTATGTTATTTATAGTGTTTCTCTTGTCTTTCTTATGTATTCATTTATGCTTTTATGATAGCTTTCCAAATATGATATTAGTATAGGAAGCATTTCTTAGCAAGGTTTCCTTTGTCAGTTGATTTGGGTTTGTTTTTGTACTAACCCATTTTTGTGTCTTTTAGCTTTGCCTTTATTTTCTCTTTGTTTTTGTGCCCTTGTGCGTGTATGTTGAGTTAGAATCCTTGGCCTGGGGGCTCATGTCCTTGACTAAGTGATGTTCTACCTTGTTGCGATCCACTGGAGTCTTTCTTCTAACTTTACCGCAAGTATGTTTGATTTCCATACTCCTACTAAAGTGGGGGCTTAATGTATCATCTTAAAGTGGAAGCACTTCCATGATAAGACTATTTATCCCTCCTTAGGGGGTTTTTTGGGCCATTATCATGTTATTATGTCATTTCTACCCCTTTTCCATCTTTCGTGCCTATTTAGGACCCTGATTGGGCCTCTCCGGGCACTGTTTCCCCACCTGGCATATTTTTCAGGGGTCTTAACCCCATGGGTCAAGGTCAACCTCGACCTTGACCTAGGTCAAGATTGACCTCGACCTTGACCTAGGTCAGTGTTGACCTCAACCTTGACCCAGGTCCCCCTTTTCCATTGGAAAGTTTGCCGGATGCGGGGGAAACTCAAAAGTTTATTTTCCCACTTCTAGGTCGGCTATTTTGGGCTTCGAAGTAATGATTCTTAAAAAGATATTTAATATAGGTCCACTTCTAGGGGTATGAGGATAATTGGAATTTAATTATCCTATGTCAAAATCTCTATAAGTTTGTATCCTAGACTTGTATATAAGGGAGCCTTCTCCTCTCATTTTCATACACTGACGGATCATGTCATCTACACATAATTCTTACATACTTTCAAGCTTTCAAGTGTTCAATCAAGGTTTTAAAATCTTCTTCTCAAGCATTAAAGTTCTTAGTTGAAGATCAAGGATTCAAGCATTCAAGCCTTTGAAGGGATTTGGTTCAAGTATTCAAGATTCATCATTCAAACCCTAGATCTATCCATCATGGTGGTGTGATCTTCCTTCAAAATCCTTTGTGCATCCTCAAGATTCATTCATTCTTCCTTCAAGGTGGATTCCAAGCATATAATCATGGAGGTTTTGATTTACATTTATGGTTTTTAATGTTGAGTCTAAGATTTCATATTAACATACTTGTTTACATTTAAAATACAATTACATATCTATTGAATATCATAGCTTCGTTGTTAGATCTACTTCTACTACTTGCTAGCATTATCTATTTCTATTTTGAGTTCAAGGTTAATTCCTAAAATTGGGGTTTGACTAAGGCAAACCCCTCCCCCAACAAACAAAACCATTTTTATTGTAGGTACAGGTACATAACAATGAATTACAGAGAAGATTCGGATACCCTTTTCAGCAAACTTTCAAGATCCGCGAACACATTTTTTGTCCGAGCAATGCAAGTCAAGGTCGACATAAAGGGTTCAAGGTCGACTTGTATTTGGGCTAAGGTTGACCTTGCTCAGAAAAGAAAAATATTTATGGGTTTTCTCCATCTTTGTGTTTCTATTCCATATCCAGTTGCAAAATTTCCAGAAGCTCAATACAGACATCAGAAAACAACAATTTCCAGATCTGCTATGTTATGAGGTATGTATGTCATTTCATTATTCTTTGCAAACATTTCCATATTTATATTCCTTATCATTACAATTAAATGTATGTGGTTAATAGAGGCATAGGGTCTCATTTATGTGCAATCCCCCATTTTTCTAATTCCTATCCATATTTCCCACTATACAACAGCTAGGAAGAAGATGATTCGATTAGAAAAGATGTCCCAGTCATTTAAAAGGGTGACTAGGAGGAAACTGTTAAGATTGCTAAACTGCAATCTTCCCAAGAACACCTGCATGCATAACTATTACATAAATAGAAGCAAAAGACAGAAGATAGAAGGATCTATGGAGGCCAAAAAGCCAGAGACATCATGTGCTCAAGAAAACAATATATTGATAATATGTTTCTATGATTTACAAACTGATGTA
>MU224273.1:182464-195211 GCA_018584345.1 Thuja plicata
AATGTACTAATCTAGGTAGGTGGACAACCATTCCCAAGCTGACATGTCATGGCCTTTGATACAAACACAAGTGTCAAATGACACATACAAAATTTACACATCACTAAGCCATGTCATATCCACTTAGACAAAACTCACAAAGCAAAGAATTTAAGAATACATTTTAAAGATTATGCTACCACACTCACCCACATACATTTACGAATAAAATTACGAAACAACGAGGTTTTGCCTTTTATTAGACGCAACCTTGGCTCAAACTGATTTCACAATTCCCTTTGTTTGGTTCCCCGAATAAGGTACCATGGTTTCTCACCTGCACACTCAATTCAAATATCAGTAGTCCGAGAAAATAAATATACATCATAAAGAGATAAATATTATTTAGAACATAAGAACATCATCCATGTACTTAGTTATTTCTAAAGATCACAAGATTACGTACTTCTCATCTTAAGCATTTATCATATGGTAAAATTCACATTGCAATAAATTGAAATTCAACATTTAAATCAGATAAATCTAAATCTCTCCAATAACCATAATATAATCATAATGAGTTTTTCTGAATTTATAATCTCAAAATAAATGTCCAAACTAGAAAACATAATAAAGTCCATAATGTTCATCATAAGGCATCATATGTCCATGCATCCAAAATAGTCAAATTCGTGACATAAAGCATAAGGTCCATAATGTCTAATAATGCATCAAAAGTAAAGTATCATATGCTAAATCCACCATAAGCAAGAACTAGAAAACTATGATGGGGTCCGGGATGGGCCTCACATTCATTTAAATTGCATTGGTGTATGAGCTTTACCACTTCTAGTCCTACTTATAGTATCCAGGTTAGAAGAAGCCGTAGACTTATGGGTTCCTTTGATCCTGAGTCTTCCTCTCCTTTCCTTAGGATCCCGGATGATAATTTGATAACTCATGATTCCAATCCTTCTATGGAGCATAACTCTTCTGACTCATCTCATGATGAAGATGACACTTTAAGAGTTCCTCCTGAACAAGTGAAAAAAATTTCAACCAAACTTGATAAAATGGGAAATTGGCTTATCCAAGAAAACCATAATCAAGATTCCGTCCAAGCTATAGAGGACCTTAAGAAAGTCCTCTGTGATAATGATCAAGGTGTTAATTTCTTGCGTGGTCTTACTCATCTTGTGCATGCAAATGTTAAACCTTTAGCCCAAGAAGCTCAAGAGTTAGGATATACACCTCCTATCACTAGTCAAGGACCTTCTTCTATTCCTTTACCTAACTTTCCTACTTATACTCCTCCTTTGATGACTACATCTCTCCCAACTGCATCTATTCTTGTGAGTGTTCCGCCGGTATCTTTACCTACCTCACAACCTTTATATCATAATGTGCCTTTTACTTATTCTAATCCTCTTCCAACTGTGGTTCCTAATGTTCCACCAGTTGTGTCTTCTATTCCTACTGCCTCTTACACTTTCCCTAGTGTTCCTAATATTGCTATGCCACATGTTTCCTCTAATGATTCCACAATTATTAGTTTGGCTCAAACTGTGTCATCTTTACAACAACAACTTGCATCTTTAACTCAATCCAAATTTAGCATTCCTACGTGTGATATGGGTAGTCCTTTATCCTTAGCCATCATTCGTGCTACTGTACCCCAGCAAGCCGATATGCCTCATCTTGAGAATTACAATGGTAAAGGTGATCCTGTTACTCATGTTAAAACATTCCAAATCTTTTGTAGTGTCTATGCTCATGACCATAGGATTTTAGCTAAATTGTTTGCTAGAACTTTTTGAGATAAAGCTTTACAATGGTATTGTTCTTTACCTCCTTATTCCATTGATTCTTTTCCTAAACTTACCAATGCTTTTATCCAACAATTTAAAAATAACATTGGGCCACAAGTGTCCTTATCTGATTTAATGCATTGTAAACAAAATATTAAGGAAAAATTGACTAATTTTATTGGTAGATTTAAGCATTTGCATGCTCAGATTTCTTATCCTGTTCTTGATATTGATATTCAACATATGTTTATTTCAAATTTACAAAAGGATATTAGAGATAAGATTTTGCTTACTGAATTTACTTCCTTTCAACAACTTTGTGCAGCACTTCACCATTATCAGTTACAAGTGAGTTAATTTGAGAGCACCACTCCAATGGCTCCTATTCCAGTTGATAAGAGTGACAATGCTCCTAATCCTAATAAGTTCCTGAAACCTATCAACTATGTCAAGATTAATATATAGACCAATGCGGTTGCTGATGAAGTTGTGTTTACATCCAACAATGCCACTTTTGCATCCACTAATTTCCGTATGAATTGTACGTTTACTCCTCTCTCTGAAACTTTGCATTCTATAATGAGTAGGTTGTTAAGTGCTAGTATGATTACCTTGCCTCCTATTCGACCTCTTCTTCCCACCACAATAGCTTCAAAATATTTTGATTCTCAAGCCTTCTATCAATACCATAGCCAAAATGGCCATGATACCAAAAAATGTTACTCTCTAAAGCATAAAATTCAAGATTTAATTGATTCCAAGGCTTTGAATGGTGATAATTTTGATGGTAATGGGAATAAATCTATTTCTCCTCCTAATCAAAACCTTCAAATATATATGAATCCTTTACCTACACATGATACTAATACTATAGCTCAACCATCTTCTATGGATATTATTTATGATTCAAAGATGGATGATCTTAATCACATTATGAATCATGTGGAAGGTGTTGTTTCATCTCAACCTATCGTTCAAGATCCTTCACCTTCACTTTCACTTCCAATTCTACCTAAATCTCAAAAACAAACTAAGGATAAGTGACCTAGGGAACTTTTAATTACCTTTGATGATTATGAAATGATTAAGGCTCCCGATGGTCCCCTTTATATCTATGCTAGGATTGCTAAGATACCTACTCGTGGTTGTCTAGTTGATCCCACATCTCTAATAAATATCATTACTGAGGAAAATCTTTTTATTAAAGGACTACAATGTGATTGTTACGATCCATCTGATGCATAGATCCAAACATGTAATGGTTTTCTTTATCCTACACTTGGTTCTATTAAATTACCTATTGAACTTCATGGTAAAGTTGTAGATACTACCTTCATCATTATTCCTACTTCTGATCAATTTCAAATCAAATTTGGTTTACCTTCGATAACTGCTATGCATGCTATCGCTTCTCCCATTCATAAATGTCTTAAGTTCATTCATAATGGAGAAGTAAAAATGATTAATCATAGTTTGTATCAACCTTCTAGGCCTAGAGATTGTGTTTCTCTCGATTTCTTTTGGCCTTCATTACCTAACTCATGTCCTCCTCGCCCTGATCATCTCTTTTTCTCATACCAAGCTTACAAACATCGCAAAATTGTTGAGTTAAGCATGCCTCAGATAGATCCTAATCGTGGATTTTTTCTTACTCCTTCCATACCTCCTTTAGCCATTACTTCTAATTCTAATAATCAAACTTCTACTATTTCATTACAACCCATTGAAAATCCTCCTATAGAACCTGTGAAGGAATCTGTTGTCATTCCTCCTAGTTCTCAAAATATGGTAAGTAAAGCAAAACACAATAAATCTGCCAATGAACATTGTAAGAAGCGTAGAGCTAATGCTAGGGCTTGTGCTTCTCTTCTTTGAAACTATTTACCTTCTTTTTGAAGGATCTGAGAAATATTGATCCGATTACACCCAAGAACAACTGCATGCAAAATACCTGTTACAGGAAGAAAGCATAAAGAAGGAAAAATATGAAGAAATCAAAAGTTACTCAAAATGTGAGAGAGAAATTATAATCTGAATTAATGAACAATAATTATAAAGTTCAACCTTAAAAAGGTGAACAAAACCCTAAAAGGTAAAAGCTAGGTTTGCACATTAATAATTAATAAAAGAATCAATTATTAATGCACCTAAGAGAAAGCTTAAGCAGTAAAGAGTAATAAAACAACTTAACTAATTAAATCAAAATGATTTAATTAATAAGTGATTACTCTAACACCCCCCCTTAAGCGAAGCTCAGGAGGTAAGCTAACCTGGCACAGCTATGAAAGCAGGAAAGATGGGTCCCGGGAACAAGGCCTGATTAGGTACCCAAGTACAACAAAATCTCTGTAAAGCGGGGAAATAGGGAATACCCAGTGGGAAAAACTCTACCCCAAAAAGAGATGAACTAGATGAAGGAAACAAAGCCTCCAGTCTAGGGAAAGTCCCAAAGAAAGGAACAAGAAAGAGCAAGAAGCATCTCCGAAGCATGAAGTTGCAAACACTGTCAGAAGTAACTACTGGAACCCCCACTAAAATAGTGCATGACCAGGTAGAGAAGACAAAGTCTGAAGAGCTGATCAATCAAAGAGGTGACCTCCAAAAGTAGGAATGAATGAGTGTTTATATAGTAGATGATCCATCTCACTAGAATGCATAGGTGCCTAGCCACTGCATCCGCCTAGTACATAGGAACAAAAATAGAATACGTAGATCACTCAACCAAACCAAGGAAGCAATAGAACCAACAGGTGAACCCCCCCATAATGTTGAATAGGGAGAGGGGTGACATGAACACTAAAATGAAATGCCAGAAACATCTGCAGGAAGAAGAATCAGGAACACCAACAGTGCAACAGAAGTAGAAGCACAAGATAAAGGGTGGTGTCACAGACACACAACATTGGCTAATATCATGGAAGGTACGCTCACTTGACAAAGGTGGATGAGCACAAAAGGCACAACATCATAACCCCCCATGGCACTTTATAACTGAGTGCGAGTACAAACAAACACAAGGTGCTTGAAATCCCAGATATGCAAAACCAAGAACTTTATCTCTGTGCATTTACAAAAAAGAGAATGCTATAGAAGAGAAGCATACAATGCTCAGAAGTCAGAAAGAAGAGTGAGCCAGAAGAACAAAAGAAGAGATCCCAAGACCTGTAGAACCCAAGTAATCTGCCAGAGTATGAAAGAGAAAAACTCAAAGGAGAAAGAACCTAGAGTAGAATCTAGATAAAAGACCCCTGCAACTGAAAAATTCACTGAACCAGCTTTTCGACAATGTCTGGTTTGCCAAAAACAGAGTCCGAATGAGCAAGATATGGCTCTCAGAAGGCAAAATCAAACATCAAACTTTGAAAGAAAAAAATACTATCAAAATGGCAGAACCCAAAACCCCAACCTCTATCATTGGAAAGAGCTTTTCGACGATATAAAAAAGTCAGAAAAATACCTCCGTATGCTTCAGATAGAGCGAAAATAGCGTCAGTAGGTCAAAAACCAAATGAACCGGAAGAAACCTCAGCCAAAATTGGCGAAGCCCAACTAAACTAGCGAAACCCTCCAAATCTGGACTGCCTCCAAAATTCCCACCAAATTTGGCAGAAAAAAATATCATTTTTTTTAATGAAAAAAAATAATAAAAAATAGCAAGTGTTTTTTTATGAAAAAAACAATTAAAAAAAATAGCAATTGTTTTTTTGAAAAAAAAAAATTTAAAAAATATGTATATTTTTTTATATATAAAAAAACACACGTAAAAACATATTTTTTTATTAAAGAAAAAAACATTAAAAAAACTTTATATTTTTGTAAAAAATATTTTAAAAAATGACAGTCATTTTCTCTCTCCTCCATGCATGGAAATTGAGGCAGCACAGAAATTGAGATGACACAAAAATTGAGATGACATAGAAAATGAGGTGGCATGGAAAATGAGGCAATAGAGAAATTGAGATGACACAGAAATTGAGGTAGATTTTTGCCTTGAAAAATGTGCCAAGAGCTTTGAATGCAAAAATAGGGCCCAAATTTCAACTATGTCCAAAATGGACAAAATTTATATGAAATTTTACTTTCCCAAGCCTTCTGGACGCAATGGTGAGGTTCGTTTGGGCCAAAAATACTTCAAAAAAATGTCACCCATGGATTGAAGACAAAAAACTTGAGAAAGCTGAGATTTTCTCCTTTGAAAAACACGCTTTAAACACTCCAGAACAGGCAACAGCAGAGGGGCTCTGATACCATGAAGGATCTAAGAAATACTGATCCAATTACACCCAAGAAAAACTGCATGCAAAATACCTGTTACAGGAAGAAAGCATAAAGAAGGAAAAAGATGAAGAACTCAGAAGTTACTCAAAATGTGAGAGCGAAATTATAATCTGAATTAATGAACAATAATTACAAATTTCAACCTTAAAAAGGTGAACAAAACCCTAAAAGGTAAAAGCTAGGTTTACACATTAATAATTAATAAAAGAATTAATTATTAATGCACCTAAGAGAAAGCTTAAGCAGTAAAGAGTAATAAAACAACTTAACTAATTAAATCAACATGATTTAATTAATAAGTGATTACTCTAACACTTTTGAACAACCTATGCCTGATGTGTCAAAAGAAGTCAATATTCACAAAGATGTTAAGATGAATGAGTATGATGATCTTATTCACATCTTAGAACCCATTTCAATCAACCTTGATGAGGAGGACACTCTCGATGATCCTATTGATCTTAGTGATGAATATGAGACCATTGAACCGCCTCACAATAGGTGTGGAATAATCATGCTCAAGGCCTTTCTTAGGAATGGTTTATTCAATCTAAGGACTACTTCTCCAGTTATGAGGTGCATTTAACTTGTTAACCCAGGGATGTATACTTGAAATGGTCAGCATGATATGTGCACTAGGTTCCTTAAGGAGTCATTCTGCTTATGCTGTAGGAAGATAAAAATGCATAAAAGAAACCTACACTAGTGCTGCAGGAAAAGAACATATTTATCTCCTTACTGAAATAAATGCTAGAAATTGCAACTCTACTTAAACCTATATTTCAGCCTAGAACATCCATTATAACTATTCTTGCAGATGCTACAGGAACACTCACAAGGTACGATGCTGCAGGAAGAAATTGTAACTTCTATCTGAAATACTGGAAATGTTGTAAATGAAATCTATTCTATTCTAACCTAATCCACCTCCCAAGTGGGTCCCCTTGGTTGGCTTCTGCTAATCTATTAACACAGAATGTAAACCAATAACTACTTCATTGTATTTCAAAAACTCATTACATAGAAACAAGACATGGAACTTGAAATAGATTGCTGTGAAATACAACAATTTTCTTCCAAAAACCTATTTTTCTAATTTTCTATCTAACTTCAAACTATCGGTCCAATCCCTATATATAGAGTATCAAACACTTATTACAAAACAGAAAATAAACTATCTTGCTGAAAACATGCCAGAGAAGAAGATGGAAATGCAACAGCCCGCGATGTGGGTAATGAAGCTCGGGCGACCAGTTCAACATAATAAAGTGCAGAGAGAATATAGGCACACTACATCCCAGCATCCTGGAACAATGGCACCATTGTAGCAGCCATGTTTCCTGGTGCTGTAATGAGCACTCTGTCGTAGCTGGTCCTCAACAGTCTTCCTTGAATGCTGTCGACCACTCTCTAGCCGCTTTCTCTCTTGTCAAGTTAGTTATGATGCGAAAATATTCATGCAACAAGCTTAATCAAATTAAATATCTAGATATTAGAACATATATTCTGATGGTTCTATGAAATACTGCACTATATGTATAATATCAGCAAAATATGTCAAAAACATCTACCCATGGTTTATCAGTTCTATCTGGACTTTATCACAAGTTTTGACTGGCTAGGCTCTCAAATATTTTGTCAAAAACTAGAACAGAGTATTTAAATTTAAAAAAAAAAGGCAATAATTTGGTCTTATCATCTACCCCTTGGTTAATCAAATGCTTGTCCTTAAGCATTGCACCTTCTGGCAATTGACCTAAAGTCACACACTTCAATTCTTCCTCACCTCTGGCTTTTGAAGGAGTAGTAGAATCCTCTTGTTCTTTCCCAAACTTCCCTTCTGTGATCTTCCTGCAGCCTATCAAGTTTGGTAGTGTTGATATCATACAAGGGCCAAAGGAGCATGGGCGACTGCATTGTGAGCGGACACCAGAGCTCCTGCCTGATTTGCCTACCCAGCGCTATATATTTTGGTGCTCGGTGTATAGTTGCTTCAAGGTTAATGGGGCTATGTGGTTCTGATCTTTTGAATACCTCTGAAAATCTGCCCCATCTACTTCTGGCACCGATTAAGGCTCTTTGGAAGACAAAATAGGACATGTTGTCATATTATGCATACACATCTGCTCTAAGTTTAAAATTTTTATCTCTGATTTCCTTTTTAACATTCCCATATGTCAGTCTGAACCAATCCCTCAGGAATACTTCTGGTTGACTGCTTTCTGCTCTTAATGGTAGGGGTTCTATTTTCTCAAGTTCTCTGTAATTCTCCAACTGTCTATCATAGTTAGCCTCATTGTGCATCCATGACATTAGGGCCCTTAGGTGTATATCCCCTATGTAAGGCAGGGGATTTCATTTAGTCTCTGCTGGGATGATGAAATTATGCACATACAACTCACAGAGTAGGTTTTTTTGCCAAGATGGAAGTGTCTGGTATAAACCATAGAATTCCTGGGCTGATTTGAACTCTGTGTTTACATCTTTGAGGGTCATCATCAACTGAAATAGGAGGAATTGTTCTTTTAGATAGATGGTATAGACCTTAGGTGGAGGTCTACAAGCAATTATCTGGTCAGTTAGTTTAAGGGCATATTCCATTATCTGTTTCTATCTTGCCAACTGATCTTTCAATTCTGCAATTTCCTCTTCTTGTTCTGCTATTACTTTCTACAATTTATTTTTCTCTTCTCCATATAGAGTGGTTGTCAACACATATTTATTATATAACTGGAAAAGAAGCATTTGCAGAGTAATCGGACCACTATTTTCATCTTGGTTATTCTTCTTCCTTTGTTCTTTCCATAACTGCTCTAAGAATTTTATTAACCAAGTTCACTTATAGGAAACTAAAGCATTTCTTGTGCAAGCCATATGGTGAGTTATAGGGGTTTCTTCCTCACGAGTTGGAACATCATGATGACTGACTCCTGGGTCATTTTGACATACATTTGGCTCATCTTCACACTCCTCTTCCATATTTTGAGGAATGTCAGGAATCTCAGACTGGCTGGGAGAATCATCCGGAACAATATGGATAGGAGTTTCCTCCTTAAATTATTTGGGGGAAGAGGGATGGCTTTCGGTGGGCACTTTAGGAATCTGCCCTCTCATCCTAGAACTTCTTCTTACAGGGATTTCCTCAACTTCTATGACCTTTTTCTTACTAACCCTTTTTGTTTTCTCTGTTGCAGGAGTATTGGTTGCAGGAACTGACTTCATCTTCTTCTTTCTTGAGACTTGAGGGTTTCGTGGTTTAGCTGCAGGAACCGAAGTTTCTCCTACTAAATTTCATTTTCCTTTTGTTCTGGCTGTAGTAGGTATATTTCTCATGTGAGTGGTTAAAGGCACATTTTCTTGTATATTTTCAGTTTATGCCCCTTGATTGTTTTGCTCGGCAACTGGATCAGGGGAAACTGCATTATCTTGGCTAATTTGCACATTAGGGGCAATTTGAGGCTGAAGGGTTTTATGATGGATGAACTCTGCCCATTTCATAGGGGAGGTGTCCCTGAGAGATCTTTCTATGAGTAATTTAATCAGGGCATGGTGAGTAACAAAGTTGTCTTTCCCTTTCTGGATTTCTTCGGCACTAATGCATAACATATTAAATAGAAAATTGGGTGCATTCATTGGGATATTATGTCATATATAACTAAGCAACTTAAAATGATGCACATGTAAATTAGAGAATCGTCCCTCATAGGTGAAATACCTTATAATGTGTGTAGCCAACTCCTGGTACAGTGGAGGAATGGACATCCTTTTGCATCCCTGTTTAGTGATTTCGAATGGAGGGTCTCCTGGTAGAGTGAATTGAGCCCTAGCTGACCTAGCATCATGGGCATTTGGGTAGTGTTCCCCTGCTGCTGGCAAACTAGTCACTTCCATTATTTGCTCCTTTATTGCAACAATTGTCAACCCCCATACCGTCGCTTGGCCTTCATCAAATGTGTTTGCAAATTCTGCTGCGGCTTCATCATTGAACTCCATCAATTTTAAGAAATATCCCAGCCATCCACAGGCATTAAATCTTCTTACGACATCAACATCAGCTAGTAAAATACCATGAACCACTGGTTCATGCCACTGTAATTGGCCCCCCATTTATGCTTTACCAAATTGAACCTCTGCTTTGTTTAACCTCTGCTCTGTTTAACCTCTGCTTTGTTCTTGATAATTACCTTCTTCTCTTTTGAATTTCAGACTACTTCTTGTAAACCCACATACCCTCTTTCACATTCTTCTGGTATTCTTGATATGAACAATAATAATATACTTTAATAGAATGAATCATAGATATTCATGCGAGCGAGAGTTATGTCATGGTTTTAATACTGGGTCACATCTAGTCTGACATTTAGGGGTTTATTTGGAATAAAGGTATGACATTTGACACTTGTGTGATGCGGCAACTAGATTTTAATTAAGACAATGCCGAAGTATAGATTTGAGGATCTTAACGAGTAAATAGAAATGACATTTTAAATTTTGGCACACTTCCCCGCCCCCTACGAAATATTGACAAGTGTCCTCACTTGTCAGACTTGGCAGAAGGTATGGAACTAGATTAAGGCAGAAACGATACATTTATTGCAGTATTCGATATAACCAACTAAATACATGCACTAAAAATGGAAATAAATTTGAAAAGCTCGCACCTGTTAATTGATCATCGCACGTGCCAAGAAAGATTGGTGAGAGTGGAATGATGGTGTCAGCGGTCGGCATGCATCAACGCACTATCTCTTTATTGAAAGCATAGAAATATGATGACATGGAAGGTGGGTGGATGGAAGATTAAGAAGTGGGTTGAAAAAGAAGAATGTAGAAAGTGAATGGAGAATTTGAACTTTATGTAAACATAAAGTTTTTATTATGGTCACGCTTCGAAGGAATTCTTATTGAAGTGTTGCAGGAAGAAGGTTGACACCCTCTGCTATAAGAAGTGTTACATGTTGATCCTTTAAAACTGGTTAGTTGAATTGCTGCAGGAAGCCTTCTTTCATCTGTGGCTGGTGATACAACTTTAGTCTATGTCCATTGACGAGTAGCTTGAAGTGTACAGGGTCTATTGTGGTTAACTATACTGCTCCATTTGTAAATACATGGCTTATTTCATATGGACCCAGCCATCATGTCTGCAGCTTGCCTGGTATCTCCTAGAATCTGGAATCATATAACAATGCCCAATCTCCAACTTTGAACTACTTACTCTTAATATGGGTATCATGCCACTTTTTTCGTTGCTTTTGGACAATTTATGTGTGCTGCAGGGCAGACTTGTGCATTTCATCCAAAGAATTGAGATGCAACAAGCGCTCTCTCTGTGGTGCAGGAAGATCAATATTTAATTCCAGCGCTGTTCTTAATGTCTTATGTTCAAACTCAATCCATAGTATTGTTGTTTTTTCATATACCAGTTCAAATGGAGTGAACCCTGTAGTGGTCTTCCATGTTCTATACGCCCAGACGGCTTTTGTTAGTCTGCTACTCCAATCTTGACGATGCAAATGAACTGTCTTTGTTAAGATTGCTTCTATTTCCTGATTTGTTACTTCTGCTTGTCCATTGGCTTGGGGGTGATAGGGGCTTGATTTCTGATGTCTGATATTATATTCCTTCATGAGCTCTGTTATCAGATTGAAAGTGAATTGTGTACCTTGATCAGTAACAAGTTCTCTTGGCACGCCATTTCTAGTAAAAATTTCTTCATACAGAAATTCAACAACTTTATGATCTCTGACATGCTTCATTGCTCTGACTTCGACCCATTTGGTTAGGTAATCTATACACACCAGAATGTATGACTTCCCATTGGATGGAGGGTCTATTGGGCCAATAAAGTCCATGCCCCATTTATCAAATGGTGTTACCACCACCTGCGGGTTTAAGGGCATTTCATCTGATCTTGTTGGTCAGCCCATTCTTTGACATTTGTCACACTTCCTTGTATAACTTGTTGCATCTTTGTGAAGTGTAGGCCAGTTGTTAAAATCTTCTGTGCTGTTCTTTTAGCTGTAAAGTTCCCTCCACATGGTTCATTATGACATGCATGAAGAATGTCATATGTCTCATCTTCTTTCACACATCTTCTCATGACTTGGTCAAGTCCAGTGTAAAATAATGTGCTATCAATCCAAGAGAAATGGAAGCTTTTCTCTACAAGTAGCTTCTTATTCTTATAAGAGAAACATGTTGGCATTTTATTAGCTATTGGGTAATTAGATATATCTGCATACCATGGATTCTGGATAGCAATATGAAATAAATGTTCATCTGGAAATGCATCATCTATCAAAGTGGTATCTTCTTCAGTATGATGAATTCTTGATAGTGTATGTGTTAATTTTGGCCTTGTTAATCAACCACACACTTCAACATAGTCCTTCTTCACCAGGTACATACAAGATTGAATATGAGATTATTCATCTTGCCTGCCTATGTGATTCGACCTGTTGCCTTCTATCTAGACGGGGTTTTTGAAATTGCTCTCAGGACGAGAGTCTCACAACCATGGACCAATCTAAGAATGAAGGATTTATCATGATGAACGCAATACAATGCAAGATTATGCTAAGAAATGAAATATGAGAGATTAAGCTAAGACATGATTTCAATGCAATTTAGTCTAGAAATTGAAACTATCTTATTTGCAAAATGAAATTAATCTATATGAGAT
>MU224273.1:196518-213655 GCA_018584345.1 Thuja plicata
GGAAAGATCTGACTTCTTTTTGCTTAGTAGGAATAGGGAGTGTGAGAATTACCTCTATCTTCGCAGGGTCTACCTGGATTCCAGCTTCGGAGATAAAATGTCCCAACACCACTCCTTCCTGCATCATTAGGAAGCACTTTTCACTATTGAGAGACAAGTTATGTTCTTCGCATCTGATTAGTACTTTCTCCAAGTTGTTCAGAGCTTCCTCAAATGTGACACCGAATGTAGTCAATTCATCCATGTAGATTTCCATGCAATCATGGGATATATCAGCAAAGATGCTGATCACAACTCTCTAAAAGGTAGCAAGTGCATTGCATAATCCAAATGGTAATACTGAATAGGCATATGTGCCCCAAGGGCATGTGAACGTGGTATTTTCTTGATCTTTGGGGGCAATGCTTATCTGATTGTAACCACTGTATCCATCCAGAAAGGAAAAATATTTCTTTCCAGCCAAATTATCCAAGACCTGGTCAATAAAAGGTAAAGGAAAGTGATCCTTCTTTGTGGCATTATTTAATTCTCTGTAATCCACACATATCTGCCACTTACCTCCTTTCTTAGGTATAATTACCAATGGTGATACCCACTTGCTATCGGAGATTGGATAGATGAATCCAGTGTCCAACAACTTCTGCTACTCTATTTTAACTATTTCTCTTAGTGCTAGATTTATTCTCCTCTGTGGTTGACGAAGTGGAAAGCTTCCATCACTGATGTAGATTCTGTGGGTGTAGAGTTTTAGGTTGAGTCCCTCCATATCTCCATAATCCCATGCAAAGGCTTTTTCTTGCTAACTGAGAAGCTTGGTTAGCAATGCCAACTGTGATTGGGACAGCTTGTTATTTACATGCAAGTTACGACCAGAGGATAGTTCCACTATTATTGTTAGCTCTGCCATTAACACTTCGAGCACTGGACTTCTTTCTATTTCACTTGTCAGTAATTGATCAATCATTTCAGGGTTTGCTTGAGACATATAGTCCTCATAGGTACATAGCTGTAGAACAAAACTTTCTGAAACATCTTTAGCGACGATACATTCATTGGTAAGAATGCTCTGTATCACATCATCTTCCTCTTGCATCTTTAGAAAAGATTGCCTATGCAACATCATGAGTTTGGCTACTGAATTCAACTCTTCATCCTCATCTCCTAAGTCTGGCCAAATAGGTTCTCCCAAGTCTGGCTGGGGTTGGGCAGGAGGATATAGGGCTAGCTTCCTTATAGCTTGACCATTTGAAATTGTCATACTGCCTGATTTGCAATTAATTTTGGCATCAGTGGTGGCTAACCAAGGTCTTCCCAAGATTACAGGATAGCCAGCAAAGTTTACTTTAGGTGTTAGGATAAGAAAATCAGCAGGATACTCCCATGAATCTAAGGTTACTATCACATCTTCTATGAGACCCTCTAGAGTAACAGTTGAACTATCAGTAAGTTGTAATAATGTGGCTGTTATTCTTAAGCCTTCTATGCTTAACCTATGTATTGTATCTTTAGTCATCATATTTATTGCTGCTCCCAAATCAACTAGAGCATTCTTCACAGTCTGTTTATTTATTATCAGGTCGCCTATTGGACTGACAAGATCTGAATACTTTGGTATTACCACCTTTCCTAACATGATATCTGCTAATTGCCCTACAACATGTACTATTTGAGGGTCTTTCTTCTTTCGTCCTGGCTTCTTAAGGCATGCTTCCTTAATATCCTTTCCATAAAGAGGTATATCTTTGATAGCTTAGAATAGAGGGATTTGAATGTTCACATTTTTTAGCTGCTCAATAATATCAAATGTTTCTTCCTCTTGAGGTATAGGTTTTTATTTGTTTAGCCTATGTGGAAAGGGTGGATTTGAAGTGTGAACAGTAGTTATGTTGGGGATATCAGTCGGCTAGATGGTATTTGGCAGTGTGGCTTCTGGAAGTAGTGCTGCATGAGTGTCTGCAACTTCCGTGATAATAGGATATTCAAGTGTGGGTAGTGTGGTACCAGACCTCAAATGGTTATCAGCTATTTCTACTGAATAAGTAGGGCACTGCTGAGTGTCAGTAGTGTACGTTTGCTGCTGCTGCTATTTGTTATTTGGATTTGGCTGTGGTTGAGTAGGAAATTGGGTTGGCTTTGGATTAGCATTAGTTGCTATAGGAGGTGGCATTATTGTAGGTGGTTGCACTGGATGTGGTAATTATGGACAGCTAGAATTTTGGTTAGGCCACTGTGGATGCCCCCTCCATTGATTAGTTTGTTGCCAATTTCCTTGTGGTGGTTGCCATTGATTCTGCTGATTGGGCCATTGGTTATTTTGCTAATTTTTCCATTGATTATTTTGCGGGCTTGGCCACTGGGGTTGAGAGTACTGAGAAGTGCTATGATAATTTTGGTTTTGCCACTGATTATTGTTAAAATTTAAAAATTGTAGGGGATCTTGTGGCATACCTTATCGTGAAGCCCATGGTCGATGTTGAGCAACAAAGAACACTTGGTCATTGTCTCATTCTATCTTTATATAGTCAGTTGGCAAATGTTGATTTTCCAAGTTTGCTACCAGCTTACATCCGCAGTCTTTCTTCTGTTTGCGGCAGTGTGGACAGTACTCAACCAATTGTGATTTAGCTTCTGCATGCTTCTTCTTGGCAATCATTGTGTCAAGATGTGTAGCTACATCATTTATAATATCTTTCTTGAAATCCGTGAGCAAATTAGATATCTCCAGCTTTGAAACGCCTGGACCAATCCCTTTTGTGACTGTGGGTCGGTATCCTCTACCTTTCTTCACAGTTGACCTTGAGTAGTTTTGATAGATTTTCTTGAGGTCATCCCAAGAGGATTGGGATATGTCTCCACCAGCCATCAAGTCTAATGCTTCCAGACAGTTGTCGTTTACCCCTCTCAAGAAGACTAGTTTTTGTGAATCCTCTGCCAATACATGCTGGGGATTCTTCTACATTATGTATAAAAAATGTGAAACATAATCCTCCAATGTTTCATCTTCCTTTTGAGACATCCTGAAGATATCATCTCCTTTTGGGTCACTGCCTTTGCAATAATCTTTATATTTCTGCAGAAATAATGTCTGCATCTCATCCTAGGTACCTACTGCATTAGCTTCTAAGCCCATGAACCATCATAAGGCTGACTCTTTCAGTGTTGCAGGAAACAACTTGAGATTATGGGCATCAATATTATAGTTGAAGCTTCGATAGAGTATGTCAAACTCAAATAAGAAAGTGTCAGGATCCTCTGTTATAAGTCCATAAAACTTTGTAAGAGTAGCTGTGGGTATATTTTTGAGATTAGCATTGTTTATAAGGCTTGGGAGAGGAAATGG
This sequence comes from Thuja plicata, assembly GCA_018584345.1. Taxonomy (NCBI): domain Eukaryota; kingdom Viridiplantae; phylum Streptophyta; class Pinopsida; order Cupressales; family Cupressaceae; genus Thuja; species Thuja plicata. Next base: position 199,859 of record MU224273.1, read on the forward strand.
GAAAGTAGGGTGTGCCATTACTAGAGGTATTTGATTATGGGGTTGCTGCTGGAAAGGAGCATTAACTACTGAATTGTTAACAATAGGTGGATTTAGACCAGAATTATCTAGAAAGCTGGCCAAGATTTCTACAAATGATCGGAAGCCACTTATATCAAGTGGTTATGCTCTGGAGGAAGATGCTGCAGGAAAGTCGGGGCTTGCGTCTTCAAAGGGTAACTCAACTTCTTCAACTTCCTCATTCAAATTAGCAGACTCTGCTGGGAGAAATTTGCCATATTCATCTCGTCACCTTTCTCTTCGATGCATGCAATTGAATTCTTCATGCTTGTGAAGCAATTTTTAGGGATACAAATCTAAAAGCTAATCTAGGAATGAAAAATGACTCCAAAATGTTCCTATCTTGACACCATCCCCGACAATGGTGCCAAAAATGAACCACCTCACAATAGGTGTGGAATAATCATGCTCAAGGCCTTTCTTAGGAATGATTTATTCAATCTAAGGAATACTTCTCCTATTATGAGGTGCATTTAACTTGTCAACCCAGGGACGTATACTTGAAATGGTCGGCACGATATGTGCACTAGGTTCCTTAAGGAGTCATTCTGCTTATGCTGCAGGAAGGTAAAAATGCATAAAATAAACCTACACTAGTTCTGCAGGAAAAGAACACATTTATCTCCTTACTAAAATGAATGCTAGAAATTGCAACTCTACTTAAACCTATATTTCAGCCTAGAACATCCATTATAACTATTCTTGCAGATGCTGCAGGAAGAAATTGTAACTTCTATCTGAAATACTGGAAATGCTGTAAATGCTGGAAATGAAATCTATTCTATTCTAACCTAATCCACCTCCCAAATGCCCTTGGTTGGCTTCTACTAATCTATTAACACAGAATGTAAACCAAGAACTACTTCATTGTATTTCAAAAACTCATTACATAGAAACAAGACATGGAACTTGAAATAGATTGTTGTGAAATACAACAGTTTTCTTCCAAAAACCTCTTTTTCTAATTTTCTATCTAACTTCAAACTATCGGTCCAATCCCTATATATAGAGGATCAAACACTTATTACAAAATAGAAAAGAAACTATCTTGCTGAAAACATGCTAGAGAAGAAGATGGAAATGTAACAGCCCGCGGTGTGGGTTATGAAGCTCGGGCGACCAGTTCAACATAATAAAGTGTAGAGGGAATATAGGCACACTACATCCCCGCATCCTAGAATAATGGCTCCATTGTAGCAGTCATGTTTTCTGGTGTTGTAATGATCACTCTGTCATAGCTAGTTCTCAACAGTCTTCCTTGAATGCTGTCGACCACTCTCCAGCCGCTTTTTCTCCTGTCAAGTTAGTTATGATGCGAAAATATTCATGCAACAAGCTTAATCAAATTAAATATCTAGATATTAGAACATATATTCTGATGGTTTTATGAAATACTGCACTATATGTATAATATTAGCAAAATATGTCAAAAACATCTACCCATGGTTTATTAGTTATATCTAGACTTTATCACAAGTTTTGACTGGCTAGGCTCTCAAATGTTTTGTCAAAAACTAGAACAGAGTATTTAAATTTATACAAAATAAAGGCAATAATTTGGCCTTAACAACCATTGATCTTGATATTGATCTACCTCATATGCTTTCAACTCAGTTAACAATTACACCTAGTATCGAGCAACGCGATTCTCAAGAGGATCCTTGTTTGGAACTGGCTATCATTCCTACTGTATTGGATATAGTCCCTCTTGCGAGTTTCCCACCTACCCTAACTGATATAAACTAAGATGGGGAGGGTCAGCAATGTGCTTGATTGGCTTATCTATTATGGTAGCCCCTTTTGTGTTTGCATGTTTTATTGTGCTTCTCCCATAATGTGTTTGCTAAATGTTTGTTAGATTCTTTTATATGACCCTTGTTACTTTGTTGGTACAAGGTGATAAAAGATTCAAACATGTTGTACAATTCCTCTATATGTATCTTTATTCTTCTATGAGTTGTTTCTATGTTATGTTGTACTTGTGCTATTGTTCGTAAATGTTTCCCTTGTGTAATCTGCTTGGATTTGTGACATGGTAGCACTGATTCTTTTTGGTCTCCAGGTTGTGGTCTGAAAAGATTCTTCTTCGTAACTCTTAAGTTTCTTTCCTCCATTGTGATAGTAGTTCTACCTTCTTTGGGTAATGATGTTAATTCATTTGCAATAACATCATATTTATATGCACATGTTATCTTATGATCATACTGACCCCATAGTAGGTAGATCCCTTTTGTGTTCTTGTGTATGTTTATGTTTTATTTCCCTTGAGTTGTCTTTGTTTGGGGGCATCTCATAGTGGAAACATAATCCGTAGAGTTGTTTATGTTTTCATTAAAACCATTGCTCCTGTTAAAGTGTTAGCAATGAATTTAACGTGGGGGCATACACTCTACTCACTTTTTGCACACACGCACATTCAAAATATTTTCAAGCACTTAAAACTTTTTCTCTTTATGGATTAAAAACTAATCCTTAAAGCATGGTCATTTTAGTTTTTAGGATCTCTTGGTCCCTCCAAGTTTAAAATTACATGGATCCCTTGATCCCACCATTTTTCAATTTACAATGTTTTTGATCCCTTTAAGAATGGATCTCCCTGATGGGTTGACTAGTGAGTAGCCACATTCACTAGGCAGTTCAACTCCATATTTCCAGTTACGTTGTTTTCTTGTGTGGTTCACAATGGGACATAAGTTCTCATTGGGCAAGATAATCACACCCTCTATCTTTCTCTCTCTTTAAAGTGGTGTCTCTCTTATCACGATCTTAGGGTTGATAAAGACTTAAGTCCCTCAGGGGCTTGAGGATTTATTTGTCCCTCTTGATTCCAATAAGATGGTCTTTTCTCTATGATTTCCTTTACCAAGAGTTTGTGTTGAGTCCATACTCTTGCTAAAGTGGGGGCTAAATTTATAGTCAAAAAATGGAAGCACTTCCATGGTAGACTGGTTTAGCCTTTCGAGTAAGTATTTTGGGGTCATATCAAGCACCTTGAATGGGTTCCTGACTTTGACCTGACTTTCCCCCTATTCTGCCTCTCTTTCCACTTCTTTCCATCCATTTTTTGACATCCTAGACTGCAGATCTGAGGTCTTTGACCTCAGGGTCAAGGTTGACCTTTTGGGTCTATGTCGACCTCGACCTTGACCCAAGGTTCAAATCTTAGGGTCCCACAGTTTCTAAATGTCGGTCTTTGCAAAAAGTTATTTCCCGCTTCTGGGTCGACTGTTTCGGGCTCCAAAGCGGTGATTCCTAAATTATATTTAACTTAGGTCCTCTCCTAGGGGTAAAGACTTTAATTGGAATTTAATTCTCATATGTCGGCCTCCTTAGAAGATTGTGCCCTAATTTCATATAAAAGGAAGCTTTCTCCTCTCACTTTCTCTAAGTGATATTGAAAAAGAAGAAATCCTCTATTGAAGCCTAAGCATCTTTGAGAAATTGAGAAACATCATTAAGTGAAGTTCAAGAAAGCACTCAAGCAAGATTTGAAGCAAGGATTCATCCACCATCAAGCCTTCAAGCATTCAAAGAGATCCATGGGAGGCCATTGAAGGATTCAAGCCACATAGTGCCCTTTTGGTGATCTCTCCATCCACCTTCTTCCAAGCCTCTTCCAATTCAAGAACCCATTCAAGACTTAGTGTTGGAGATCAACAAGAAAGAGATTGAAGACATCCTACATTCTAAATTCTAGATCCGTTGGTGCATACATACTTATGGATTCAAGGATTCGAATCCTCTACAAGGACTTTTACAAGCAAAGTGAATTTATGCATTTACTTTGTTTACTTCTGCAAGTTCAATTACATATATTTGAGGTTAATTCCAAAACTGGGGTTTGACCAAGGCAAACCCCTCCCCCACAACAAACAAACCTCTTTTTCTTGTAGGTACAAGTTCAAGATTGAAGATTTGAGGCCAGATTTGGATACCCTTTTCGACTTTCTTTCAGGCTCCATGAATATATTTTTTGTCGAGGCTATGCAGGTCAGGGTCAACCTTTTTCACAAGACGGTGTCGGATCAGAAAAATATTTTTAGGTTTTGTTCGTCTCTATGTTCTGGTTCGAGATCATACTTCAGATTTCCAAGAAATAGAGTACAAAGCCTAGAAAATAGCATTCTTCAGATCTGCAATTCTTTAAGGTTGGTACTTCCTCTCATCCTTTTCAATTACTGTTATATATCATAACTCCTTAATCATAAAACATAATTTAAGATCTTCTTCCTTACTCTCATTTCCAAATGGTTGATTCATTTGTGCATTAATCCTTCTTTTGGGTTAATCAAATTGGATTTTTCATTTGTGCATTAATCCTTCTTTTGGGTTAATCAAATTGGATCTTTCATTTGTGCATTTGGGGATAAAAGAGGAACATCTTATCTTCCTTCCCCTTATATGCTTAATCACATCACAACAATACAATCATATTCAAAACAATAATTAAATGTAAAGGTTAAGGAAATACAACACCCCTAATCAATTTTCTTCCTTTTACAATAGGTACCATATTTAAAATACATTCTGAGTAATCAATGGCTCAAATGAATATGGCATCTAACAATTTTTCAAGATCTGCTTTAACCAACAGTGCCACCTTTGGGTGCATTTTTTGGAGTTTCAGTTTAACTGGCTTAGCCTTTGGATCAACTGTGAGATAATGGACTACCAGATTAGGATCTAACCAAGGAATATGAGCATAAGACCATGCAAAGTTGATAGATGACTCCTTAAGGAGGGAATCAAAGCCTAGTTCCTTGGCTTCTAACAATGAAGCTGCAATGTATGTGATTCACGGGCATTCCTCTGTCCCTAGGTTGATAGGCTTGGTCTCCTCAATGAGAATAGATGACGTTTTGGTTGATAATCATGAAGAAGAGGAAGAGGAGAGTCCTCATCTTCTGGTGCCTCTAGGAGGTTTTTACTAGAGGATACGTCATTTTTCTTTACTTTTTTAGAGTCGAGAAGTTCCCCAGAGGGGTTTTCACTAGGAGACTCATGTTGTTCTTTTTTATTTTTATTTTTCAACTAATTCTCTCCTCCTCCCCAAAATATGCATGAGGATCCAAATTATAGACATGTGCAGAGTCGTGCCCCCAGTCTTGTCTTGGTTCTGTCGCTCCCATGAATTCTAGAAGTGCATCCTTTCTATGAAACATATCAAAATGGATGACGCTTGGTTGATTCCAGTCTATGAGTTTAGGAAGTGTGAGTGGAAGGTCAACAAAATTGATTGAGAGTTGGCGAAGAATGGAGTCTCCTAAAAGCGTTTCATCACTAGATATATCATCATAAGATCTCTTAACTTCCTCTTCAGGAATGTCTTCGACCTCAACAATGTCACCCTGGACATTTAAAAAGGTGGAGTCTCATTGGTGCCTCTAGTTGAGGTTAAGTCAAATCTAAGACCTTAGTTTCTTGGGCATATGGGAGGTTCAAGAGGAACCTTCATTCTGGTTTCTTCTTGGCCCAAACCATCACCTTGGTAATTCCATTGCTCAGTAGCACTTCTGTGGGGTTTGGGATATTTTTCCTTGAAGTATTCAAGGAGTGTGGTGTCAGGAGGTGGAGCCTCATGGTACAACCATTTGTTTATATATGCCTACATTCCCTCTCCATTTAAGTCCCCATAAGAAAATAATGTTGAGTTCCTAATTTGCTTGAGTTGCGGAACCTTTTGTTTCATCTTATCTTGATGGGACAAACGTCATTGGGTATGAGGGTCACGAGGCAATGCCCCTACCACAAATGCATCTAACAAGTTGTATTCTCCACAAATTTTGTTGTTGATCTTGATGTTGGAAAGAGTGGATGCAAGTATGGTTTCAATATCATGATAAGAATGGGAAGAGCTGGCCACATAAGTGCCAATGTCAATTATGGGACAATGGGTCAAATGGGGAACGAGGCTTCTAACACATGTCAGTATGCGAAAGGTTGGGGATCAACATGGATATTGATTTTAGTGCTATCATGGGGGAACTTAACACATTGATGAAATGTGGAGGGGACTGCTTGCATGGCATGGATCCATGGGCGGCCGAGGAGGATGTTAAAGGGGAGATCAAGATCAACAACATGACATATTGTATTTTGCACTGTTGGGCCCACTTAAATGGGCAGTGAAATAGTACCCTCAGAGGTATGCTCTAGGTTATCATATTCTTTGATGGTGATGACTTGTTGTGCTATATCATCCTTAGTGTACCCCACTTGTGTGACAAACTTTAAAGTACATAGATTTAAGGATGGACCATTATCTATCATGAATCACTTAATTGCAAATGAGTTGACCATGATAGTGATGTGAAGTGGAAGATTGTGATCTTGTGAGATAAGTGGCATGTCAAATAGTCTAAATGATAATCCATAGGGCATTGATAGGTGACCCACAAGGGCTTGGAAGCGTGTAGGATCAATGTTATCTAGAACACGTAAATCTTGTAAGGATTTTGTGAGGATCTCCCGATGGATGGGTGATGTGCAGAGAAGGTCTTAGATGGAGATTTTGGGGAGGAGGAGAGCCTTAGTCATGATACTATTTATTGAATCCCTACTTGGAATAAATTCCAGCTACGCTTATTCAAAGTGGATAACTTAGAAGCTTGGAGACACGGGATCCTCCTTTGTGCACTCACTTCTTAGGCATACCAAGCTTCAAATTCCAAGGGTCATCAATTCCCAAGGAATCATTATCTCTGCTATGAACCACAAAAGTGTGGGGTATCTTAGTCAGTCTCTGATCTTTTGCGCCAACAAATTTGGGGTTATGGAAAACTAAAATAAATAGTGTTTAGTTAGGGTATTCATTCAGGTGGCTATACTCAAACGATATTCCCAATTAAGGGGGCTCTCCCAGTCCTTTCAAAACAAGGTGTTTTATGTCTTGTAGTGAAGGATTTTAATGCATCACAAGGATACTGAAGGAGATTTTTGCAGGCATAACAAACTCACACCTGTTGATTGTGACTTTAATCACAACCACAAATTTTATATAGCTGTTTGGAAATGCTTGGCGTTCCGTTACCACTTGGGTCCTTCCCTCTCACCCAACCTTATACACTTCTTGGGAGGCAGACCCTCTAGAAAGACAAAGTTTGAGCAGTCACAACCATTTTTTTCTTGCACCAACAACCATGAGAGCTAGTGGGAGAGGATAGTGTATGATGTGAGATTACGCTCTAACAAAATTTGTGCAAGTGCACCAAAGACTTCAAGCACTTGGTTCTTTTTTTTTTGACATTTTAGGCAATGTTCTCTAAATCTAAAATTGAAAGAAACTCGCAAAGGGGTTCTTTTTAAGAAACAAGTTGTTTAGTTTTCTTTGTTCAATTTTATGAGCCCAAATTTGAAATGTTTTTGTTTGCCTTGTTCAATTTTATGAGCCCAAATGGAAATGTTTTGTTTGCTTTGTTCAATTTTATAAGCCCAAACTGAAATGTTTTGTTTGCTTTCTTCAATTTTTATAAGCTCAAATTGAAATGTTTTGTTTGCTTTGTTCAATTTTATGAGCCAAATGGAAAATTTTTGTTCAATTTTATGAGTCCAAATTGAAATGTTTTGTTTGCCTTGTTCAATTTTATGAGCCCAAATGGAAATGTTTTGTTCAATTTTATGAGCCCAAATTGAAATGTTTTATTTGTCTTATTGAATTTTAACCTTTGTTTGTTTTAGAACCCAAAACCAAGTGTGAAATGATGTGAGTACATACAATGTTCTTTTTTAAACACCAAAAGTGAAGTGTGAATTGATTTTAATGAAAAAGATTGTGTGCATTTTCTCCAAACTAGGTGGCTAATCTGTAGACCTACAAAAAAAAAAAAGTCAGTAATAGTGCACTCTTGTAGGTTTACAATGCATTCTTACCATATTTTCTACAAACAAATGGTACTGCTGATATAGACCATATTCCGACAAATGGGTAAAAGAGAGAAGGTAGAAAGAAGATAGAAGGAATATAGTCTCCAAGTTTGTGTTTCAAAGATATTTGTGGAAGCGTAATAGAGAGAAAGTAGAAAGAAGATAGAAGGAATATATTGTTCTTTCCTTTTTCAACCTGCAAAAAATATAATAGCTTGCAAAATATACTCAAACAACAAAAACACGTTAGCTTAGAGGGTTAGTTTGCAAGTAAAATAATGAAAAAGAACTTGTGAAGTGGGTCCCACCGAGCGTGCCAACATGTATGAGAGAAAATATGATTAAAGGAATACATATATAAATAAAAGCACTCAAAACACATAATCAAACAAGCATATATGATTAGACAATAAGGAAAACATAAAACCAAAATGATGCAAACCTCCTACACTCAATAAGCTCTCCTTGATATTTGGATGTGTCCAAGATTTTGAATGTATGCTAAAAGATTTTTCTAAAGCTTCATGATTTGGGATGATTTTTGCATTATGATGGTACGATTTGATGTTTTGGCTCTCAAAATGACATTATAACAATACTTCGAGAATGGATAATTTGTGAAGGGAAGAGGGTTCCATTTATATGCAAAGAGGAGGGAAAATGAAGGGCTGAGATTTGAAAATTTGTGGATGACCAAGATGCATTTGAGGGAGAGCACATGGATTGTGCTTCTTCAAACTCATAGCCTTATGGTAAGTGTCCAAGATATTTATTTGAATATTGGGATGAAGGAAGCAAAGTGTGACTTTTGCTTCCCTAATATTTATGGTTAGGATTGTGCAAATGATTAGGATATGGATTGAGATTAATTAGTAGACAAGTGGGATATTTAGGAAAATGCAAGTGGGTGAGGATATTTTCGGTTGAATTTTGAATTTTTTTAAATTCAAAATGGAGGAAAGTGGGTGAGGATATTTTGAGTTGAATTTTGAATTTATTTTAATTCAAAATAAAGAAGGATTTGGATGAAAGATTGAAAGTGTGACTTTGCTTCCCTAAATATTTATTAGGAAAATGCAAGTGGATGGGGATTAAGAGAGGATAGTGATTAATTAAGCCAAATAGGATATTTGTTTAATTAAAGTAGAATTAAAGGGTGCAAGTGGGATGAGTAGGAATATGCAATTGGGTGAGGATATTTTGGGTTGATTTTTGAATTTCTTTTAATTTAAAATAGAGGAAAGTGGGGGATTCAATTAAATACATAGGTTTATTTAACTAGAAATTGCACCCGAAGAACGTGCAAGGGGTACACCGATAGGAATACAGTTGTAATTAATTAATAATACTTTTTGTAAACAGAATATTCGAATCATGTACATACAAAATATTTGAAACGTGATATATTTTTGTATTCCATAGTATACAATAATTGATCATTTACGTCTTTGCTAGTAACTTTTTGTAATAATTGATGATGCAAGTCTTTGCTAATAACATTTGTGAAACCAAAAACTCTAAAGTATTTAAATATAAAGAAACTATATGTATAATTCTTTACAGAAAACTTCATATGGTTCTTGCTATTGTTTTTTTTTGCAGATTTGATTTGATTCCTATAGGTTGAAACAAGTTAGTGATATTTTATAAGCAACATTATATGCAGCGTGTTAAGGAAGAAATGTATTGCAAAGGGCAAAAGGTCATTGTGTACCTGTTCTCATTATATTGATAGTTGTCAGAGTCAAGACTCTTCCTTTTTCTGATAATTGTGTATGGATTGTTTTCCATTCTTTAATATCGATCAAAAGAGAATGGTGGTTGTATATGAAGGTTGTTCATTGTTTTAACTCTTGATATGGCTGTAAAAGTTAATCCATGTCTTTCTATTCTACTGATATCGATTGTTGCTTTAGGGAGTGTTAGTCCCTCAGATTTATGTCTGGTGATTACCCATGCCATGGAAAGTGGTACCTGTCTATGGTTCCCTAGGGATACAGGTTGAATAGGTATGCTTTTTGGATCATTTTGGTCCCAAGGTGGGCCATTGTAATTATCGAATCTAACAAATATGTAGAGAGGTAAATCTGGGGGTTTAGTGCCAATTATGTACACAATATGTAGTACTTCACCAAGAGACCAATTGACAAGTCCTGTTTGAGTTCATAGGTTTGTTGTTAACATTGTTCTTTGTCCTTCACATAACAAAAGTTCTTGTGGTAGTTGGTCAACATCATTATTACTCTTTGGTTTTATGTGTGTGTTTACTGCAATATAGAGGGCAATAGGAAAATTTAGCAGTTGCAACATCTTTCTGTTGCGTACCTTTACTAAATCATTTGTAGTGTATAGGTGCATTGATTGGTTGAATGTATTCTATTCTTCAAGATATAGTGACTTGTTTGTGCATTCCATTAGTTATTTCCAATCTTGTTCTGTTGGTTCTGTATTACACGTGTTTTGTAATATTTGACGAAAGTCAAATTGAGTCTGTGTGTCACCATGCCAACGAAAGACTGTTTCCAGTGTAACAATTGTAGTGGATTGTTCCCATAGGAATTTAGCATTTGAGTGTGATGCATAGATTGGTCTATCCATAACAGGTGGTAATTGTTCCAAGTTGCCCACAAGAATGAGAGATGTTCTTCCGAAACATAAGTGTTGTTTATGAGGGAAAGCTTCACGCAATCTAGTATCAATTTTCATTAGCAACTTTGGCCTATGAAGCTCATCTCATCAACAAGGAGAAATATTACATGTCTCATGTCTTCTTGAAAAATTAATAGTGGTTGTCCCTTTAGTGTTTGCATTTCTCGTATTGGAATCTTAAGGGCGGTATGTATAGCTGAACCATGTATGTTGAATGCAACAATTCTTGTAGGAGCCATAACAAGGAGTGGATTTGTTTTTTTTATGCCAAATTCCATAGTGCATGTTTGATGCAATGTATTAGATAAGATTTGTCTGTACTTGTTGTTCATTGTATGATCATGTGCAAGGGTTGCTTATAAGAGAAATTAGTATAATGTTCTTTGACAATGGTAAGTGCTAGTTGTTGTTTGGGAGATAGTGGGTAACTGGTTGTGTCATTTTTATACTTAGCTAGTAAGAAATCATTTTACATCTTGAATTCAATTGTGAATATTTTTACGTCTTTAATTCAGTTGTGAATCTTTTTACATCTTGCTATTTAACTATTATAAATAGGGAAGAGGACCCAGTAGTTGATCAAGTTTCAATAGTTATTATAGCACTTGTTGATTTAATGTTTAATGTTTTTGACAATATTGTACCAATAGTTGTGGCTTTAAAGTTGTTCATGTTTATAAAAAATTAAAAGATTTAAAATTTCCACATAAATTTCAAAAAGCATAAAGTTAGAATTCTCAACTATTAAATCTTCTTTCTTATCCTATACTTCTCCTATCTTATTTTAGCTAACTATATCTTATTTCTAATAACTTTCATTCTCCAATTGGAAGATATCTCTTTTAAAATATTTACATTAATAGATTGCCATCACGCCATAAGAGACAATGTTTTTTAGCATATCACGGTGTTAGATGCCCATGTGGACTCTTATATGTGTCAAAGACTAAATTGATGGGAGGAAATTTTTTTTGGAGAGATGGTTGTATATTCGATATACATTTTTTTTGCTTTAGTGTGCATGGATGCCAGGAGGAGGTAACATTAAGTTGCTTTCTCAGGGGAAAACATGAGAAAGTACTTGCAGGTCAAGGCAAGAAAGGCTACACCCGTGGGTTTGGATGAAGTGTTTTCTTTTCTAGGAAAAGCTTTCGATGACATACCTCCTAATTAATGTTGTGATACCTCAAACTAAAATTTTGGCGGGCCTCATTTACAAATGGGAAATGACAAGTACAAAGATTTTCTTTCAATCTCCCTCCATTTGAATCAAATTCCTTCAACTCAAAAATCCATTTCGTTTGTGATTCAAAATGGCTTTTCCTGATTCATAAATTTTTCTCTATTTCTCTTTCCTTTTTAGGGTCTGTCAGGCACTTTGATGTAATGTAAAAAGATGCGTTGACTATGACATTAAAGGAAGAAGAGCTGCTCTGGGATGTTTTACCAACATCTCCCCACATCCCAAAAGCTTCTTTGGTGGGGTTTTTGGCTTATCATCCTTGGTGGAGTAGGACGAAGTGAATTCCAAGGATGATCAACAAGATGATGATCATGATGTTCGCATGGTAGGTTTTGATTCACACCTCAGTTTAGTAGGTCAAGAAAAAATAAAATTTGGGATTTGATACGAGTATCAGGAAAAAAATAGTACATAAATGAAACTAGTTTTATGTGCTTAGGGTTTGTAGCATTTTTAGAAAAGCTTAGGGGTTTTAGATTTTATTCAACTTTTCAAAGTTTATCCGAGTTTGTAATTTGGGGGATTAAAGTCTAAGGAATTTGTTATGCTCATAAAGAAGAAACTGATATTGTAAAAACACCTAACTGGATATGTACAAGTGAGTATTATGGCCACAATGAAGAAATTATAAAATATAGAATTGCAAGAAACTATATTTTTTTAGAATACTTTTTTAAATGAACGGAATATCAAACAATTAATTTTCAAACATAATCTAGAGCTACGTGTGCACGTTTATATGTGCATAGAAAGAGAAATTCCATAATTCATAGCCTTTTGGTGGGCCAACGAAAACCAGAGCTTTCCAGATAAGAGAAAAAAGTGACACATAAGCATCTCCAATACATATTTGTTAGGCTACCCAGTAGTCATGATCTACAGAACAATTCTCAAGGCATTCAATTTCTCTTCAACGCGGACATCCAAGGTTTTTTCCCTGCTCTGGCTGTGAAGTGATTGGGAAATTTATTGATTAGGATGGTTGTTGAAGATGCTAGAGCAATGAGAAAGATGCTCATAACCTTCTAAGATTGCAAGCTCTACAGAAAGTCATGGACAAAGCAGATTCTATTGTAAGTGATCAAATCAAAGGAGAAAAATGAAGGTGGTTTCTCTCATTATAGGTGGCTTGTTTGTTGTGGTTTGTAGTCTATCGAGGATGAAGTGCAACATACAATATTTGATACTCCTTTTATGGCTGCAAATTTGATATGATTTCATGTAGTTGTAAGATTTGATACGACTTTTATGCTTGGAAATTTGATATGATTCTGTATAGCTGTAAGATTTGATATGATTTTAGGGCTACAATTTTCATAAGATTGTGTATAGCTATAAGATTTTTATTTTTATTTTTTTGATCGGTAAAAGGCCAAAGCCCTATAAAGTTTTTTATTAATATAAAATTATTTTTACATGTGACCTCGCTCGCTGCAGGTGCTGGTAGGAAAGAGCGGGGTTGAGAAAACCTCCAGCCTTGCCTAGGACCATAGGTCCTGTACTTATACAAAATTTACGTGGGCATAACCACGACTCAATAATTGTCGAGATTTGTTTAAATACATAGTTCCTGTAGGCATTCCCATGTCTCTAAAACAAACTTTCAGTGGGCATACCCACTGCTCGATAATATCAAGGTTTTAATGATACATCTATTACATTGCTGATTTTAAGGATATAGCTTTATGTTTCATACAATTAGGTTGATATTTTTGTAGATATCCGTTCTAGAATCTTCGGTGACAGAGTGATTTAGGTGCCTGCTTGATATTATCCTCCTGAAAACCACAGTAGAAATCTTCCATATTGTGTAGTTAAGGGCTTACATTATAATTAAGATTGAACAAAGGAAATGGATCCAAAATTACAAATAATTTTATTACCTTCTTCCAAAGTTGTATTTTTAAGATACCTGTCTCACTGAATGGGATATAATTTCTTAACCAACCCAATCATGCATCGATATGCTAAAGATCTTTACC
>MU224273.1:220900-233764 GCA_018584345.1 Thuja plicata
GAGGATGTTGGCACAGACTGCAGTTCGTGGCTTTACAACTGCCAATTCCCAATTCGCTGCCTCTTGTCTTGTATATCTCACTGCTTTATCCTGGACTACTCTACTAAATTTGGATCTTGCCCCTCCACAAATTCGGGCCTGCTTCTTCTAATAACCTCGGATCTGCTCCTTGACTGGGAAAATCGATGCATAAATCTTGAAAAAAATGCTGCAAACAATGGAGATTGACTCCCTAGATGCCTGAGAAAAATCGCTGGCTAATACAAATCGCATATATGATCTTTAAGTTGCTGCCCTAGATCAGAATGATGTTATGGATCAGATAGTTGATTTCTGCCAATGGTCTTCTTGATATAGAACAAATATGTATGTTCAATATTTCCTTGAATGCTCAGATCACTGCCTAAAGAAGTCGCAGTCAATTTAATGATCAAATCACCACCTTTATGAAGTTGCAGCCAATTCAAGAGCAGATCGCCAACCTGTATTAAGTTCAATACAAAAACAGATCGCCACTATGTATATCATTCACTGTCAATACTGCCTTGTATATAAATCGTTGACTTAATTAGTTCGCTGCGAGAAGTTTTTGCATTCATTGATATTTGCTACGTTACCACATTCACTCTGCAAACCCCAAGTCGCAATTTGGTTCGCACAGAAGTCAGATGCGGTTCATTTTCCGTGTATAGCTGTAAGATTTGATGCTAGAGGATTCAAGTAAAATTAGGAAAAATCATTTCATGAGTGGTTTCTAGTGTGACAAAATTTATCGAATGCTAAGTGTTTCCAGCGTCAGACAGGTATTTCCCAAAAGCTCACGCAAATATAGCCTATCGGCTAATTAAATATATTTTGGACATTAGATAAATTAACTTAATCAATTTATCCAGGGGGAATGAGGTATTTAATTAAATATATAGTTTTATTTAATTAAATAGATTTTTGACATTAGATAAATTAACTTAATTTATTTATTCAGGGGGAATGGAGTATTTAATTAAATATATAGGTTTATTTAATTAAATAGATTTTGGACATTAGATAAATTAACTTAATTAATTTATCTAGGGGGATTACTAAAAATAGAAAAATTAATTAAATGGAGACTATTTAATTAATAGAGTAACCATGGAAGAATATGAATTTGATCATTAATTAAATAAAACATAAATATTTATTTAATTAAATAGGATAACGATGCTACAAAAATTAAATAAATTAATTTACCTAATGTTAGAGCTTTTTCTTGTAGAATATCAATATAGCATCAATGCTTGACTCATTCCCAATTTTTGACTCATGCAAGTAAAATTCTAATTAATGAGGTTTAATCCTCCTTCTTCATTGAGCTCCACAGACTCATGCGGGTGTACCTTCTATAGATTACTACTTCTTAGTAAACTTAACAGTGGATCAAGGGTTACGTTGATTTGCCTCTTGCCTTTTACTACAACAATTGATAACACATCTTGTAGATGAACAAGACCAATCTTATGCAGAGCTTAACAAGCCATACCATGAACTTGGAAATGAAAAATAATAGTGAAACAAGGATTCTCATCCTTCTTCTTTTTAGAGTTCTTGACTTAGGAAGGCTAACCTTATGATTCTCTCTTCAAGGAATCAACAAATTAAATTGTATTATTCAATACAACTGATTAAGCATATATGTTCTTGATAACAAAAATGTAAATGATTGTTTATATTCGAGATTGATGATGATAACTACTTATCAAAACCTAGACCAGTGCCTAATCCCAGGCAAAGAGTCAATTGAAATACATATTCAATGAAAATAATTAATGGAAATACACATAAATCCCAGATAGAGTGTCTTACAAACTATCTTCTCATTCCCACACCCATGTATCAAATTCTCACACTAATATCTAACCCTTTGGAACTACTTATAAGATTTACTCCCTCCTTGAAAGAAACTTACAAATAATTGCACAATTACTTTATAACTGGTATATTTAAAATGCCTTACAGATTAAACATACAAGAGCATAAAAAAAAATACAAGAAGACATCATAGATGTGAAACAGGAAACTCCATTGTATTTTATTAATATACTTTTGCTTCAATACATTTAGAAATACACAAAGCTTGAAAACTTAGACAAAAATAAGAAGTCTGCCTCGCAGTTGTAAATTCACCATCCCTTACAATATGCTACAAATTTCTATATATAGAGAATTAGCCATAATGGAATCCTTAAATATCAAGGATGCAACAAGCTTTAGATGGATAAGCTTAAACTAAAAAGTACTAAAAGAAAAAAATACAGTTACAGTTTCAGTCGGTGAAGAAGAAACACTTGAGTAGCTGATTTGAAATGATTTCAAATCTTTGGCAGTTGGCACCTTTGTCCACATATATTCTGGGTAACCTCTTGAGGTTTTTGTGAGACCTAGTGACCACCAATATAGGCTAACTTACACTAGTCTTGCTGATGATTACCCTCCATGTGCTCATTGATTAGGTGCTAGGTGCCACTTTACTCCTCATCCAATACATCCAGGTCAATGGTTACTGGCATTTTCTTCTTGGGATTTGTCATGATATCCCATTGTGGAACCTCTACCTCTGAAGGAAAATTAAAGCTTTGAATGCTCTATAATTGTTCCTTCTTCATGTCCCATCTGGCATATGTTATGACCTTGATATTTGTAACAAACTTCATGAAGTTTGTCTCTCCTTTAAAGGCTTCATCCAAGGTCTTATTGAATCTATCCATATCCAGTATACTATCATCTCTTATGAATGCCTCTTTAATAGGCAATAGAGTGTCAAACTCATTTATCCATTCTTCCATTGATTTGATCTTACCATCTTCTCCCTTGATCGGAGGAATAAATCTGTTGAAGTCTGGACCAAACATATTAATCCTTGCATGAATTTGATTAGCTTTGCCTTTAAAGAAAGACAATGTTATTCCAATTTTTTCAATTACTTCTCCCACTTGAAAAAAAATCTTAGGGAGATATGTCCCATGTGGATGCAAGACTTCCAACCTTTCAAACAAAGATCCCCCGCCTGACCAAGTGCCAAAGTATGGGTCCAAAGTTGCAATGTAGCTTTTGACCTCTCTCTAGGCCAGGTATCTTATTATAATCTATGTGCACCAAGTCAACTTTACCTTTTCAGGACATCAATCCTATGCTACAATATTTTCCATAAGGCTTCCAAAGCCACTTTATTATGATCCTTGTCAACTTGCTCTGTTCCAAGTGAAAAACTTTCTGTGGTTTCTGTCTGAGCATCCACAATTTCTTTGGGTGGAGTGGGGAGAGCTTTAGGAGCCTCTTCTAACTTATTTTTCAAAGTTTCTACTTCCCCCTTCAATGCTCTGATCTTAATTAAGCACATATCTCTATCCTTTACCACAATAATTTGCTCATCAAAGAGTCTTTTGTACCTATTTGACATCTGCTCTATTTTTGCTTCATTAAGGTAAGAAAAGTGGGTGACAACCTTGGAGATCTCTAAATCCAAATTATTGTGGATAGACCATATAATTTTGTCTCCATCCATCTTTTCTTCAATACTCACCAGAGATGGCTTCTGTTTCTATGAGGCCTACCCCAGCCGTACATAGATTAACACTATCTTTCACTTATATGCTCTCTAGTCAATATTGATTTTGCTATAGTTGGACTATTTGGATACACAAATTATTTATGGATCTATTGAATCCTTTTCTTGTATACAACACATGATTATGTAATCGGGGAATCTATTAGATACTCTGTGTAAGTGATGCAGATTTCCCTAAAGGACTTAGTTTTGATGGTTTTGTATATTGGACTAGTGTGTGAATGTTAGATGTAATCAAGATGCAAATTTATTAAGAGTATGTTTATGCATACATGATAGATGCATATATTGTTAAGCTCAGAAATCTTTGATGCAAGTGTGAGTGAATGTGTGTTTAACTTACATTATGTATTCTATAATTTAATGTTTTGATTTATTGGACCTAGTGATGTGTGCAATGAGTGTGTAGGAAAGTTGACCATGGTACTAAATGGGGATTCAAAAATGGACCTATGTGAAAATAGTGATGCTAAGGCCCTATCTATAAAAAGAGACATGGACCTCATTGTATTGTATTTTTGTTCATAAAAGTATGGTGTATGATTGTATTTTATTTAATTGAGTAAATGTGTAATAAGTCATGCTCATGTGAACCTTGTGTGTTGGCATGGTTAGTGAATGTGACTAGCATAGGCTTAACTTTACCCAAGAGTTACCTAGTATAGTCCCAATGCTTACCCTAAGGTTTAGGAAAATAATATTGAGATAAGATTGAGTCAAGGAAGATAAGGATGAGTCAAGAGAGATTAGATTGAGTCTTGAGGGTTGGATTTTCGAGAGTTAACCTTGGGTGGAGTTTAAGAGGGCCATTTGGACTCTTAGGGAGTAACTAGGGTCAAAACTAACTACCCCACTTGGTAACTTAGGGGTTAGGGGTCATTTTCATCCCATTAAGAGTCTTCAAACTCATTTATGACTCCCCTAAAGTCACCATTTTGGGAAGTGGAGAAATTGAAGAGTTGTAAGACTTTGGTTAAGCCATCCTTTCTTTCCTTGAAAGCATTTAACTCCATTTATGGATAAGGCAAGTGGGAAGAGTAGATGGATTAGGGTCTCCCCTCCATTTATGACTCCTGATATTTTAGGAAGAATGCCTTTATAAGGAAGGGTTTATAGGGAGTTTGGCTACACACCCACTCTCTACTTTTAGAGATAGATTCATTTGTAGTAGTAAGACTTGAGAGAAGGAGGAAGGATGAGAAGGAGAATATCTTCACAAACCACCTTGCATTTACCATATCTTTGATTTGAGGTGAGTTTCATTATTAGCATAGTTAGGAGTAGTTATTGTTTGCATTTGTACATAGCTTGAGAAATCCATGATTGAAGTTTATGTTATTGTTTTTAGCTTCATGGATTTTATGTGTTGAGTCTTTTATTTATTTTGTGATTGTTTATATATGGGCTTCTTCAAGGCTTATTCACCTTTTGGAGGGTTGGGTAACCTTGATGGGGTGAAAGTTAGTGATCTACCCAAGTAGTGCAAAGTCTCCCATGTGTGGAGGGATGTACATGGGTATATGGGTGCCCATGGTGCCAAGAATTCCCAAGGAATTTGGGGTTCATAAGAAAAAGTGGAAGGCTTGAAGCCATGACTTGTTTTGTAAAAGAAAGGTAAATTTACTCCAGTTGCTGCCATAGGGAATGGAGGAGAAGGGTAGAAATTTGTTCACGAGTTCATGTGTGGCCATGGAACAAGATTAAATATGTGGTACTTAGGAATGTTGAGCCCATGTGTGGCCTATTCCTAATGTATGTATTTTTGTATTATTGGCTTTCTCCTCTTGTGGTAGTCCTCTTTCAACCCTTTGTTTCAGGTCTTTTGGAGACCTACGTATATCCTTGGGTATTGGGTATTTTCTTGTGTTCCTATTTCCAGTTTCATGGTTGTTATGTGTGTATGTATCCTGGTTCAGTTCTAGATCCCCTAGCTTGGGGGTGGCCTTGCAAAGGCCTAGGTTGGGAGGTGAGCCTCCATGGTCAACCTTGATGTTCTTATAGGTTCAGAGAAAGCTTCTGAAAGTATAGTCGAAGTCTTGGTGTCTTGGTTGTAATCCCATTCTCAAAGTCACTTTCTGGTTTTAAAGTTTTTCCTTGAAACATTTAAAGGAAATTGGAAATTTGTAATCCCCTTGTTTTAAGGCTCATATATTTTGAAAGAATTGTATTCACTAATTCCTTGTAATAAGAAGAGAAAACTTGTTCTATATGCTTGTATCAATAATTGCATTATTGGCTACTTCAGAATTAGTCTTATTATTGTTCTATAAAGTGACAAGAAAATAAATCTTAAGGATTATAACTTTATTATATGTTGTTGCAAATATATAATAAACTTTCAATTAATTTAAATTGTGAAATATGCAAAGGTGTTGAAAAGATTTTATCTCCTATAGTTAATATAACATGTTTAAATGAAAATTTATGTTCATTCGATTAAGGTTTAAGAGCCCAAATTTTGGGGCATGAAAGTGTCCTTGGAGCTAACGACCACATTGCTAAAGTCTGAGATCTAGGGTCATATCCACAACCTTTTATCATTTCCCCCACTTGAGTCTCAAAAGATAATTTAGCATTTGGTTATTTTCTGATCTGGTCAATTATGAATGTTGAAGCCAAATTCCACCCAGGCACAAGCAACATTCCACTAGATTTTACTAGTTGTCTATCCTCTTCAAGTTTCATGGTCTCTATTTCAGGATCATAAGCTTGTAGGGCTTGTAAGGCTTCACTTTGTATAGGGCCACCCTCTGTCAATTGTAATTGAGCCCCCACTTCTTGTTGCTTCCTCCAAATCAAGAAGTTTTTTAATTCTTTGGTATTAATGAAAGCATCATCATTGAGGAACTCTTCTTGATGAAGCTCTCTCTCATCTTAACACATCTGTAGGGGTAATTCAATTTCTTCTTAATTATCCTCTTTTAATTTCTCCCCTTCCCTGATTGTCTTCCTAAGCTGATGGTAATATTTGTTGTCACCACTAATCAAGGAACTTACAATATCCCTCTTCTTCTCTTGTATCTTTTATTGAGAAGGCTCCCATGATTCTATCATTTTTTCTTCCTTGGGGACTAATTGGTTACTTCAATATCAGGTACCTCAACAAGGTTAACCTCTATGTTCTATTTTGTTGTAGGTGGATGATCCATTGGAGGACGACTATGCACTAAGTAACCTCCCTCACTATCCTCTTCATACTCAGAGGAAGAATGCCTCTCAGGGCCTCTTTGTTTATCTTCAATTTGGCCTTCTAGTTGATTATACAAAGTATTGTATGAATCAATCATCTTAGAAATTCTTTCCAAATAAGGCACTTCTGGGAAAAAATCCTCCAAAAAGAATCCCTACCTTCTTTATCTCCTTCTCCAGGTATGTAAGGTCCTCATACATGGTAATCCTGGTGGATACCTCTTCATCTTCCAAAATATTTCTAATAAGGTCTTCTTTAACACATTCCTCGTGCTCCTTGATAACAATTATACTTGGAGTCAGTAGCTCCTTTACACTCTTGATAAAGCCTTCTGGGTCTACATACCTGTATAAGGACATACTCATTCTATATTGACCCAACCACTTATTCATTGCACCCATGGCTCTTTTCCCAATTGTAAAGTTATAAATTTTGAATTGCTTGGGTGTGAAAGTACCCTTCCTGTGGGGATCCAAGTGCTCTTTTTCTGTCCACATCAACTGCCAAATAAACTCCATTACATCTATTCTTGGAGGCACATACTATAAAAATATGTGTTGGGGTTGAGAGAATCTATACAACCTAATCAAAGTAAATGTTTTCTGACAGTAGAAATCTCCCTAATTATGATCTCCTACCCACTTATCCACATACTGGCAAGGTCTGAGAAGTTGAAGCACCTTGATTGGAAGCCTTGTCACATTTAGACCTAGTAGACCTAAAAGTGGATATGCAATCCAGTTTTGAAAACCACAGAACTCATTTTCATTTGAAGTATAATTCCAAACCCTAAGCTAGAGTTGTACAGCGTTTGGTTGGTAGTGAAACTGCATCCTTGGTCTTAGATTCTGCGTGTCCATGCTATTAATGTTGAAGTATAAAATTAAATGCATTAAAATAGAATAATGCATGAACTTGGGGTTTGTTTTCTTATGGATATCTATGAGCCCTTGATGCATATTGTAAATGATATACTGGATGTAGTCAAATTCAGTATTGGCATGTGAGTTTTAAAGTCCAAGATGATCATCAAAAGATCTACAGGCAACCTCTCACTGTCCGCATCTATTCCCAATACCATACACAACCCATAGGCAATGTACTTCATATAGAAACTCAAATCCTTATAAAAATATGGTGCAACAGAATTTGGTATGACAACTATGTAATTTCTATTTGATCTAGGCACATGAGCCTGGATTAATCTGCTGACAATGGTAGTCTCCCTGACATACTTATTATTTACCTTGGTTAAATCAATCTCTGTGGTGTAGGAATGATAAATATCAAAGGCCTTAATGAAAGATGCCCTATCCAAAGTGACTAAAGCTATCCCGTCACTTTTCTTGATAGTCTTAGAAAGAGAATCATACTTTCTAGCTAGCTCAATTAACAAGTCTACATCTACAAAGATGTCTGGGATAATAAGCTTAGCCAAACCTAATGTCCAAAGGTTTGATATGGGAATTGGCTTGTCCCTATTACTATAAAATTAATTGAAAAGATGATAACCAAAAACCCCAGGAGTATGTGGATCTCTACAATTTGACATATCATCAGATAAGAATTCATCATTTACCTTTTTTCTTTGATTTGTTCTGGTAGAAAAGCCACAAATTCCTCAAAATAGTTTCTCTTCACTTCCTGCTCCTCTTTTGTATCTCTACTTCGTCCACTGGTCAAAGCCCCACTTGGTCCTACTTGGCTCATCTTTGCTAATCTTTATTGAACAATTCTACTCTTAGACACAAACTTCTCTTTATAATTCACTCTGAAACTCAAGCAATTCTTTTCTTCTAAAACTTATGGAATTTCTTAGTTCTGCACTCTAAAAATTGGTAAATAGAAATGTACAAAGGCTGCGCCTATTTATCACTGAGAATTCAATGCACCAATCTAGCCGAGGACCTAAAAACCATTGCTCAATCACTTCTGTCATAACTCTACGTGCCTTGACATCAATTTTTTCCTAGCTATGAAACCTGAATTTGATGGGTAATCAAATTTGAAAATCCCACTTGGAAAAGTTATGAGTGCATTTTTCCAGTTTTAAAACCCTATTATATGTGAGAGGCTTTAAACTCGATATGATTGGCTTGTTTTTCTTAATTTTCATAGCTCAGTAGATTTCTTACACCCTATCAAGATCTTTCCTTTTTAATAGGCCATCCTTTTTACCTTATGGAACGAGAACAAACCCTTACAATTTTACCATACTCTTACCACAGTCTATATGGAGATTGCACGACTAACTAAGTCTCTGAATCACTGATCATTTCAACTAACCATGGATCTACTCTGAGATTATGTGCACAATGCTAGATTTGAGTCATGTAAATGGTTTAGATCTCTCTTGTCAACTCATCTCTTTGCTTAACTTAACCTTAAGTCATTCAGAGATCACACGACAGAGAAAACTCGAAATCGCTGAATATTTTACTTTAACCTTAGTTTATTATGAGATCACGCACAGACCCTGGGATTAGATCTTGATCTATACCTCATACTGAGTCTCTGAATCATTTTGTACTTTCTCAATTTGTTAGGAGATTACGCAACCACCCTCGATCTTCCTTTTAATCTATGACCGCACTAAATCTCCCAATCTTTGGCCTTAACTCCAGTTTGTTATGAGATCACGCGACTAAAGGCTATCTCTAAGTCGCTAGATAATTTTCTCAACCTTGGGTTTATTCTGAGATTTCATGAATGCCATAGATCTTTGAGCCAGTTAAACATGTGTCTACATCTTATCCATTATCTCTTGATCACTGTATAATCCTTGAATTTCTAACTTCTTCTAGCAATTCAGCGCCAGCCACAAGGTCTGATCTTCATCAACGGTTTGGATTCACCCATGGAAAACTTAATCTGGCTTTGATTTAACCATGGCTAACCATAGTTTATTTAGAGATTCAACAAATGAATGAATCTATAATTTGCTAAATAAATCTTCTAACTTAGGTTCTATTTTGAGATCACACGCCATCCCTCAGATCTTTTCTCAATTAACAATCAACGTTAAGTCTCACAAAATTTCTATACTTGATCTATTCTTCCTAAGATTACATGGTATCCCTTGATTCTATTTTAATCTAACGGTCTGCACTAAATCTTGAGACTTTTCACTTAACTACATTCTGAGATTAAATGCCATCAATAGGATCAACAAAGCATCTATGGTCCTCGCTTAATCTCATGAGATTTCACTTAACCCCAGATGCATTCAGAGATCTTGTGACTGAGCAAATAAAATAACCATTCTTTGACCTTAGTAAAATGACAAGATTATGCAACTGAATGAAACTCAAAGTCACCAAATGATTTACTAACTCAAGAGTTAATTGGGAGATCACACGCTAACCGCAAGATTTAATCAAGATCGACTGCCTACGCTTAATCTCACAATATTTGAGAGCATATTCTTTCCTTCTTGAGATTACATGACCAAAGCTTGTGTCGAGTCTCTAGATCAAGAGGAATATTCGGTCTTGGTTACAAGATCACGCGATTGAGCAAGAATCCAAAAGGGCACTTGACTTAAAACCACATAAGTTACTTGAAAAAGTAACTTCAAAATAGAACCAGGCTTTGAAGGATTAGGGTTTTTGCATGAAAAGGACAAAAATGTCCAAGGGCTTAGGGTTTCTAAACATTTTTTCACTCCATTTCTTGGAATCAACACTTGTAGGAAAAATTGATGGTACTCTAGAACAAATCTTGACATTTTATTGCACAAACCGACACTGAGAACCAATTTTTTTGGCAAGACTCAGAAAACTAGAAATATATCCAACACCTAAGACTATAAAATATGAGTAATTAATTAAATTAAATAATTACGTTTCAGATTTGGATGTCTACTTTTGACTCTTGACTTCAAGAGTGATAAGGCTAAGGCCCAAACAAGACCAATGGCTTCAATGGTATGACACGATAAAAGACACTCTTAAGCAAGCATAACCTGATTATTCAAGTGAGAGTGTATACTTAATGTAGGACCGTAGTGCAAGTGTTAATACATAGAGAATGGTGTGAGACACCTTTCTTTCAAATATATATATCTAGAGATACAATCTTCTACGAATCTAGCTTTCCCTCTCTCTCCTATGGGAGGCAACAATAGTGAAAACCTAAGGATTTTTATCTCACCTTGGGGAAGTACATTGTGAGTAATTTTGTGGTATGATTTACATCTCTTGCACCACAATAAGAAACAATTGAAAGCTCTTAAACTACTACAAAAATAGTTCATAGTGAGGAACAAAAGTGAATAAAGAGCCATATATAATAGCTTGAGATCGAAGGTGTCTCCTCCTGCTCCTCACTAAACAAGTATCAGAAAACCAAGGATCTTGTAGCTTAGCATGGAACAACCTTGCCCAATTTTTGGGGTACAACTTTTGCCTCCTCTCCTTTATATAGCCCATTGGGAAAATTAGTTGAGGTCGAAACCTTACGGAAAAAAACCCTCAATATGCCTCTTACTAAAAAGAAAAAGATTTATTTGTGTGTTTATCTTGCACACAAGTTCGTACAAGCATGCAAGGTGAGAGGATACACACACAAAAAACATGGGTAACACAAGGACATGCAAGCACACCATTGATCCAAGTTTTTACTCTAAGGAAGGTAACAACCCTTATGGGAATTTTAGTGACTAGGGAACATAATTGGAACACTAAACAACCTCTCAGATTAAGAAGATGACTCTTCATAATCTTGCTTTCAAGGAAAAGGGAGTGAAGATATTGAAACATGTTAGAGTAATAAGTTATTTCACTTATTAATTAAATCATTTTGATTTAATTATTAAGTCACTTATTATCTCTCTTTTGCTTAAGCTAAACGTTAGGAATATAATAATTAATTTTGTTATTAATTATTATTATGCAACCTAGATTTTTCCCTTTTAAGATTTTGATCACCTTTGTAAGGTTTGATCTCATTGTATTTTAGACATTCCCTCTCTGAATGAATATTTCATCTTTCAGAGCATTCTTTGTTGTGCCTCCATTATTTTCTTTTGTGATAGGTTTTTACTACAATGGATCTTGGTGTATGAATTCTATGAAAAATGAGAGAAGATATTAAAACACGAATCTAATCGTACGACGATACACCAAACATTTGAAAAGGCTTTAGAAAAACTTCAGATATTTCCAAATCTAAGACAAGATAACAAAAAAAGGAAAACTTTCACAAACTAGGAATAAAACACCATTATCTCTTCATTATTGAAGAGAGAAAAAAGTAAAAAGATCACTTACACATACCACAATATTTAAATCACTTTATGAGAAGCACTTACTAAAGCTCAACAAGTATAGAAAATATTTTACAGTATTGCACTATGCACTTAATTCCCTTTTAGTATATATCATAAATATGATATAATTCTAATCATTCGACTATAAATAGTACTAGAATATTATTTAATACATGATCCAATAATATAGGCCTCCAAATTAAAATCTTAAGAGCTGAAAGATAAGAATAAGATGATTCACTCACATGACATAGAATTCTTGATATCCGATGATCAACGCTACACAAAAAGGCTTGTCAAAGGGCAGTCTGATATAATATGACTCAAACCAAACAACTGAGAATTAAAATCAAGAAATGTATCATGTCTTAACACAAATACTGAATAAAATAGTATTTTTCATTAAACTTAAGATCCCTAAAACTACTAAGCCCCCCTCTTAAATAGGACTAGCCCACTACTAATTATTCTCCCCCGCTACAATATAAAACTCTTGTATTTAACACCACATGGAACAAATCCATCATGAAGTAGTTGCAACTGCCTAGGTCCATGACATCTTCATCTTAATTGACTCCCCAAGCACATGGAAGAGTGACCTCTTACCACCAATATTCATCACTACAGCCTTAAAAAATTCAAATTCCTTTCCTTTACAATGCTTTGACTTGGATATGTATGCACCCTAAAATGGTCGCCTAGCCTTTAGGCCCCATTTCTCAATTTATCAAATCCCTGAATCAATATTTTCAAATATCAACAATATCAATTATATCAATTTCCTTGATCAAATCATAATCA
>MU224273.1:247398-257439 GCA_018584345.1 Thuja plicata
CTGTCAACATGTTTTTGCAGTCTCTGGCCTATTGGCCGCCATAGCTTTCTCTCTTCTGTCTTCATTCTTGTAGCAGTCTTTGCATGCAGGTGTTCTTGGGAAGATTTGCAGTTCAGCAAATCTAACAAATATAACACTGTACAGTAACCAAATCAAGGAGGTTGTGAATGTTATTTGTGAAGTAGGTGGAGTTATTGATGAAGACACTATTGTGAGTAAGATTCTTAGAACTTTTTTGCCTATTTATTCTATAAGAGTCTCTGCAATACATGAAATGAGAGCAACACGTGGAAATAATATTATTGTTGATGGCCTTGCCGGTATACTGATTTCATTTGAGCTGAATAATTTTTACAACATTGTTGTTCCTACTGTTGAGTCTGCATTTTTTTCCTCTCTAAAAATTAGTAAATCTGGTAGCAAACACATGATAAGAAATGACAGTGATAGTGATAGTGATGATAAAGAACTTGATGAACTTGAAGAATTAATGGCTAGAAGATTGTACAAAGGTAAAGGAAGGTATAAAGGTAAACTACATTTGATGTGCTTTAATTGTAAACAAATTGGACACTTTGCTGCCAGATGCCCAAATAGAAAAAATGATGAAAGAAATGAAAGATCTAATGATAGAAAGGATGATCTAGAATATAGAAGAAACTGACAGTATGACATAAGGAGTAACCAAGATTACAAAGACAAAGGCAAAAATGCATGTTACATTGCTGAAGATAAAGATAAAGACACCGACACCGACACTAATGAAGACATTGAGAGAGTATTTGTAGCTTTGAAAGAAGATTCAAAAGAAGATGAAAGGTATGTTGAAACAACACTTATTTCTAAAGTTAGAAAGTATGACATTTGGGTTATTGATAGTGGTTGCACACATCACATGACTGGAGATAAGGAAAAAATTGAATTTCTTGAGCATTATAATGGTGGATTGGTTAGAATGGGAAATGATACACCTTGTCAAGTAAAAGGAAAAGGGTACTATATTGCTGAACAACAAGATCAAATGTGAGAATGCATATTGGGTGAAAGGAATTAATTATAATCTATTGAGTGTTTCACAGTTGACTAATATAGGTCACCAAGTTGCATTTGAAAACAAAAAAGCTAGAATCTATGATGAAACAAGAAAGTTGATCAGCACTGGAGAACTATCAAAAGGTAAGATATATAGTTGTGGCATAAGAGGATATGTCATATAAATTTTGACAACATGGTTAAGATCAGTAAGAGGCTTGCTGAGATTATCTAAACCTGACCATGTTATGTGCAAGAATTGTCAAATGGGAAAAATGTCGAAATCTAGTTTTAAGAGAAAAATTTTCTCTTCTAATGATATTTTGGAGTTAGTTCATACAAACCTATGTGGACCAATGAGAGCACAAAGTTATTATGGTGACAAATAATTTATTTTATTTGTTGATTACTACTCTAGAATGATGACTATTATGTTCTTAAAAGAAAAATCTGAAGCATTTAAGATGTTCAAATGGTACAAAGCTAAAGTGGAAAATGAAAGTCGTAAATAACTGAAATGTTTAAGATCTGACAAAGGAGGTGAATTTATTTCTAATGAGTTCACAAACTTTTGTAATGAGTATGGAATTAAGAGACAGGTCTCTACGCCGAGAACACCACATCAGAATGGGATTGGTGAAAGAAGAAATAGATCAATTATGGATTATGCTAGAAAATTGACGATTGAAAAGAATGTTGCACAAGTATACTGGAGGGAAGCTGTTAGTACTACTGTATACACACTAAATTGAGTACAACTGAAGAAAGATACAAACAAGACACCTTATGAATTGTGGTATGGTCATACACGTAATGTTTGTTATTTTAGAATATTTGGAAGTCAATGTTATAATTTGAAAGATGAAAGAAATGTAAAATTTAACTCAAAAGGTGATGAAGGAATATTTATGGGATATTCTACTAAGAGCAAAGCTTATAAATGTTTGAACAAGTCTTCTACTAAGATCATTGAAAGTGAAAATGTAAAAGTTGATGAATATGCTGATAAAAATGAAGAGGAAGCAAAATAGAACTACACGACTACAGTTGATTTGTTTACATTGAAGAAATTGACACTTTGCCCGAGCAAATACCTAACGTTACTGAGAAACAAGGTAATGTTACCAAGCATTAGGATGCACCAACCGGGAGTCAGGAAGATGTTGCAATTGAAGATCATGATGCAATACCAACTGGAGAACACAATGAAGAACAAAGAACTGAACCTATACTTGCAAAATATGTAAGATGACATCATCCACACAATCAAATTATTGGAGATAAAAGAGATGGCATGATGAATCAAAGTAAGTTGAATAACAACACATGTTTGATTTGTGAATTTGAACCTAAAACTGTTAGAGATGCACTTGAAAATGAAGAATGGATTAATGCAATGATTGAAGAAATTGAGCAGATACAGAAAAATAAAACATGGACATTAGTACTGAGACCAAGTGATAAGAATGTCATTAGAACCAAATGGATATTCAGAAACAAATTGAATGAAAATGGAGATGTAACCAAAAATAAAACAAGACTATTATGCAAAGGGTATGCACAAGAAGAACGTATTGACTATGGAGAAAATTTTACACCCATTTCTAGACTTGAAGGAGTTAGAATATTACTTGCTTATGCTGTATTTAAAGGATTCAAAGTATATCATATGGATGCTAAATCTACATTCTTGAATGGAATACTGGAAGAAGATGTATACATTGAACAACCTAAACATTTTGTTGATCCTACTTAGGAAAGCATTGTATGTAAGTTACACAAAGCATTATATGGACTGAAACAAGCACCAAGAGCGTGGTATGAAAAACTACACTCCTATCTTATCAGTATTAGATTTGTAAGAACAAGTGGTAACAATAATTTGTATTTGAAAGGAGGAAATAATGATAAGACTATTATTGCTGATTTTTTTGTTGATGATATTATATTTGGAGTTAATGATAACTTATGCAAATCATTCACTGATGAAATCAGGAAAGAATTTGAAATGTTAATATTTGGAGAGATCAAATTTTTTTCTTGGATTGCAAATTTTACAACAAGCTGAAGGCATCTACATTACTCAATCTAAATACAATTAAGGAAGTTTTTTTTTTTGGTCTATAACAGTATATTTTATTAATAAGTAATAAATTACAGTAACAAATATATCTTAGCACAAAAGCTTTACAAGCCATTGGAGCTATTAACATGCATCATAACTTTTACACAAACTACACTGAGAAATTCTAAATCATAGAGATTTTATCATCTTACAAAGAACACCCATAAGAAAACAATCACCATCTTTGGGGGATCCACCATCGAGATCCTACTATAGTCATTCACCATTGTTAACCTCCACCAAGAAATTAAACCCAAAAAAGAACCATTGTGACCATTAGAATTGAGGCAAATAGAGCACTCAATCATTCACAAAAAGGGTCAAAAAGAACAAAAACTACCTTCAGTAGGGAATCATTCCTCAATAGGTTTCTTACCCTGTCTCTGCCTATGCTTCAGCGTGGGCACATCTTCAAAAACCACTTTATTCTACTCTTCTTCTAGCCTGGCCAAATCATCAACAAGAAACTTTAGATGCTTCCACTTTCACCCTATATCCTACTGATAAGCATTTTTATCAACATTCCCCCACCAGCTGAGGAAGGGGACACGTCCAAATTCAAATCCCTCCATCTCCTCAATACATTCACTATAATCAAAGCCAACGCTTGGCACAACCCACTCCAAAATAGAATCCAGACCCAATAAAAAATATGATCAAATAGGAGTTCAATGATGCGCTTTACCTCCCTCTCGGCCTCTCCTAGCTGTAAGGCCCAAGCTATCACCAAGGAGATAATGTCTACATTCGATCAATGCTTTGCAAACCTTTCTTGATATTGGCTTCCTAGGACATCTTGGATAGCCATTGTCAAATCTTTATTCTTTATGTTCAACAATCCTAGGATGCGTCATTACTAGCCAGGCCTTCCACAGATTTGTGTTGCTTCAAGGTTCGAATAGAGAAAATGGCTTCCATTTCAAAACCACTATAAATAGAAACCACTATTTTGAAAAAAGGATGTGCAAGAAACATGTCAAGGATGAATTTAAAAAAACTGCAAAGCAGGAGTGAAGGGGAAGTTATCGGTCACTTCAACTAACACTTTCTCAAATCAAACATTATTAAATAAATAGAGAGTCATCGTTATTGGATCTCCAACAATTTTAATAAATACCAAATTTCCATCAAATGCCATAAACAATCATTATGCTGACGCCTTCTGAATGATAGTTGTCATTCCTAGAGATTCAACAAATACCATAAAAAGTTTATGACATGTTCAAGTCTAGTCATCACATTCACCCAAAAGATGACATTATCATCCTATTAATTCCACATCAACAAATATAGCCATTCATGAGCTACTAACATGAGTGAGTCACCATCCTGCGAAGACATACATAATCCAATCAGGCTCGAACCTGCAAAAAAAAATACATTTAGAAGGTAAAATGTTCTGAAGAGAAGAATTCTGTACAAACCACATTGATCTCCATAAGGTTAGTGGCCCATATGGAGACAATGTACACCTCCCTATTTCCTTCCTTGTGGACATGGGTGAGTTTGAAGTCTGGAAAATAATGAAGGAGATAAGAGATCTCCTCTATCATATTTTTTAGGTGCCAAGCATTAACAACACTATTTTTTATAGCATTCACAATTATTTGTGAGTCTCCTTCAAGATGGACCCATTGAAGTTTCATCATCTTCGCCAATTGAAGAGACAACAATGCAGCACTGGCTTCAACTAAATTATTGGTGCCATCATTAAGTCTTTGGGCCTTTAAGGCTAAAACATCCTCATTACAATCTCTAACCACAATACCAGCACCAGAAGGCCCAAGGTTGCCTCTAGAGGCTCCATCAAAGTTAATTTTGATCCAACCCAGGACCGATTTCATCCACTTCAGCTCCTCTATAGATTTTTTGAGTGCATTATCATCTTTAATATTACCATTCCTAAATTTCAAACTTGGCCAATTGCAGTGAAGATTCCTATCAGCCCTAGTGTATACATAACTTTTGGAGGAGGAGAGAAGAGCAACCTACATTGTTTCTTCAATAGCAGTCATAATAATTGATTTGATGCTTTGAATGGATCTTTCCTTATCTTGAAAGATCCATCTATTATGCTCCTCCCATAATTCCCAAATAATGATTGAGGGACAAACTTTCCATAACCCTGACAAAGTAGTATTTTTTAAAGGAACCAGCCAACTTTGAAAAAACTCTTTGATCCCCTGCTACATAGGCACTATCCAATTCATTTTTTCCTTTATCATATCCTAGCACTTTTCTGCAAAAGGGAACTGAATTAGCATATGATCAACATCTTCCGATGCTGACTTACATAAAACACATCGAGTTGGTCCTTGGAGCCCAAAATGCTTCCTCCTTTCAGTAGTCAAAATCCTTTTTTGCATAGCGAGTCATGCAAAAGCACCTACCTTTGGAAAATAATTCCTATCCCATAGTAGATTGGTATCCCAAGGCAGAAAATCCTCCTCTTCTTCTTGGGATAAATACCCAAGCTTTACCGAGTAAGCCCCACTTTTATCTCTACACCAGATAAGCTTGTTGGTGTAGGAGCACCTAGGTTAACCTCCATGTTTGTTCATTTTGGCTTGTACTTGACATTAGCCAAGTCAAGATAGGTTAGTTGTTTTTGGACCTTAGTAGGTCTTTGCATTGTAGGCTAAGTGAGTTAGTCATTAGGACTAAGGTCACATTAATAGCCATTGTTAGTAGTATTTTCAAATTCTTAGGCTTAGTTTTTAAATGTGAGGTTGGAGTCATGAATATGTCCTAAACTCATTATGGAGGACATAGAGATGACATAGGGCCTTAAATGATCTTGGATCCTCAAAATGGAGAGGTTAAAGGTCCTAAAATGTAGGGAGAAGTCATAATTGAAAAGATGCCAAAAGTTGCTAAATTGTTGTCATGACAACATTTGCAATAATTGCAAATATTGCATGCAACATGGTTACATTGGATTCTCCTTGAAAATAGGAGTGGTTAATCAAACAATAAGGACCTAGAATGGTGGAAGATGACATATAATGGAGAGAAGGACTCGAATCAAGCAGTTAGTTTTTTATTGTAACAAGTTTGAAGTTGAATATAGCTCTGCAATTCTGAGTTTTCAGTAATCCCGAGCATTTCCTTGAAACGATCACATTGAATGGATTGAGTGCTTGAATATAATGGTTTTTTTGCATTCTTAGGATAGTTAGAAGCACTTTTCATTCAGTGAGTTAGTCTATTAGAGGTAGTATACAACCGTAGTTAAATTGTCTTGTAACTAGGAGGTTCACTGGTCCTGTCCTGACCAGTCAGTCAAGTCATGGCTCCCCCATGAAATCTAACCATGGGAAACACCTAAGTGTAGATGGAAATGTTAAGGGAGTCAGTAGTGTACATAAGTGTAGAGTTAGGAGTCTTAGAAGTGCAATTTTCTATTTTTAGATCCAAGCCCTAGGCGAGCATGCATTGTCCGGTTAGTGGTTTGGAGGAGTAACATTGAGCATTCATATGCAGGGAAAGATAGTAATATACATTCTGAGTACATTTATAGTTAGGATTTAGTGTTACTTTGACATACTAAGTTGGTCAAGTTCATGCCAATCAATGAAGGCAAGTTTTGAACAAGTTTTGTATGGTGTTGCAGGCTGTCCTAGATTTTAGGCCTATTAGCCCTATAAGACCTAGTTTATAGGAACCCCATGTACGGATGAACTAGGGATTTGAGACTTAAAAAATAATTTGTAAAGTGGAAAAGGGTATCTAGATATGGTCTTAAAATTTTTAGGTCTTTGGGAAAGTTTTGCAAGAATTGAGAAAAACACACTGTGAAGGGCTACAAGGAGATAAGCCTAATTAGGCCTCTTGAAGACACAAACTTGGAATTGACTGAAAATGGGAAGGATATCCCTCAAGATGGATTCCAAATTGATAAAATGCAATGCCTACATGGTGTTGGACACCCCTATAAGTGATTCATGAATGTTAGTGTGGAAATTGAGACGTAGACTCTTCTAAGTGTAAGTAGGAGAAGTGGAGATTTGAACTAACTAAGGGTGTTAGTCTTTCAGGGTGAAGCACATGAGTGGAGAAATCTTAGAGAAGAGTTGAAATTGGACTTAGTTGATCATCTAATCCAATTTAGGACCCAGGGGAGATTAGGTTCCTAGAAGAGACAAGCTAGGTCTATTAGTTGCAGTGCTAGCAAGCCTTGGAACACTCACATCATATTGGTATCAAAGCTTGATTAAAGATCAGGCTTGTGGTGGATGTTTCAGCCTACTGAATCAATGTGAGAGAATACACCTAGAGGATCAGAAAAGGACAAAGTCATGGTGACTAATGCTGAGTTAGCCAAAAAGGTGGAAGAACAAGAAGAAGACAACAAGTCGTTAAGAGAAAGGTTGTCTCAAATGGAGCAACTCTTGGGAGAAGTCCAAGACAAAGCTGAGAAGATGAAGGATACAATAGATTAGAAAGAAGAAGAAGCTAGGGAGAAATGAGTGGAACTAGAAGAAGAAGCTCCAACCCCTGACCCTGTCAGTGACCAAGAACCCTTCTTAAAGGCATTGAAGGATTTAAGTGGTAAAGCTTTGGAGGGTGTGCCACTATTTAGTGGACAAATGGATCCAGATTCAGTAGTGGATTAGATAGACATCATAGAGAACCATTTTGAATGTGATGGTATTACAGAGGCCCAAAAAGTGAATGTGGCCAAGTCAAGACTGAGAGGTTCAGCTCTCACATGGTGGAAGTTTGTTCAAACTGAAAGAGAGAAAGAAGGAAAGAGTCCTATTGCCACATGGAAGGGCACAGTGACTAAGATGAAGCAGACCTATTTTCCTAATGATTATGAAGTGTAGCTACATAGGAGGAGACATAATCTTAGACAAAAAGATCTAGATGTCCAAGGCTACACTGAAGAGTTCCAAAATTTGTGCCTACGGTCACAAGTGGTTGAAGATGAAAGAATTAAGCTAGCTAGGTATTTGAATGGACTCAAATGGTCTATTCAAGAAGACACGAGTCTAGTGAACTTCAAAACCATCCGCCAATGCTATCAAATGGCCTTGAAGATAGAGGAAAAAGGCAAGAGGAAGCAAGAACAAAGTTCTAAAGGAAGAGGTAGAGGAAGAGATAGTAGAGGACAAAGAGGTGGCTATGGTGGGAGGAGTTCATGATCAAGAACACAAGAAGTAAAATACAATGAGAAACAAGAATCAAGTTCTAGTAGAGGTGGTAGAGGAAGGAAATCCAATTTAAGAGGTAGAAGTGGTGGACAAGGAAGAGGCAATTACTTTGCCAATATGAAATGTTACCATTGTAACCAAATGGGACACCTTGCCTATAGGTGTCCAGAGAAGAGTAGTACTTCTCAAGGAGGTAACAAGAGGACTAATTTGGTCCAAGAAGACACAAATGCAGCTTATAAACACCTTGAGGTGCCATTAAACTCAGAGGAAGCTGAGAACCTCATGATGAGGAGAACATTGATCAAGGATCCAATCAAGGAGGAGCCAAGCCAAAGGAGGTCTTTGTTTAGAATCAAATGTAAGGTGATGGGTAAAGTATGTAGGGTTATCATAGACTTAGGGTCTATTGATAATATTGTATTAGAGGAAGAAGTCATCAAGTTAGGCATGACAAGGATACCTCATAACCATCCTTACAAGGTCACATGGCTCAATAAGGGACAACATGTCTTAGTGAATGAGAAAGCATGGGTGGAGTTATCTATAGGGAGATACAAGGACAAGGTACTATGTGATGTGTTTCCCATGGATGCATGTCACTTGCTCCTAGATAGGCCATGGCAATTTGACCGCCAAGCTATCCATGATGGAGTGAAGAACTCCTATACTTTCAAGAAGGATAACATGACTTTCAAAATTTAGTCATTGTTAGAAGATGTAGAAATGAAGACATCTGGTCCTAATGTACTGATGGTGAGTGAGAAAGAGTTCTTGGAAGCCATAGAGGAAGGAGAAGGAGTTGGCTTTTCACTAATGTTGAATCCCAAGGAAGAGGAAGACAAAATAGTGAAGAGGACAGAGCTGCCACAAGAGATACAATAAATGTTGCAGAAGTATGAAGGTATTGTAAGTGATGGACAACCATCAAACTTACCCCCTATAAGACCCATAATCCATAAGATTGACCTTATTCCTAGAGCTACCCTACCCAATAAGGCATCCTACAAGATGAATCCTCAACAGAATGAGGAAATAGCTAGGCAAATCCAAGAGTTACTAGAACAAGGTCTTATAAGGAAGAGTATTAGTCCTTGTGTTGTACCCACAATCCTAGTCCCTAAGAAAGGAGGTACTTGGAGATTATGTACTAACTCCAAAGCCATAAATAGGATCACTATCAGATATAGATTCCCTAGGATTGAATACTTGATGGATTGCCTAGGAGGTGCAAGGTACTTCACCAAGATAGATTTAAAAAGTGGCTATCATCAGATAAGGGTGAATGAAGGGGATGAATGGAATACAACATTCAAGACCACTGAAGGGTTGTATGAATGGCTAGTCATGCCATTTGGATTATCAAATGCTCCATCAACTTTTATGAGACTGATGAATGAAGTACTTAAGGATCACATTGTAAATTTTGTAGTGGTATACTTGGATGATATACTCATCTTTAGTAAGACAAGAGAGGAACACCTCAAGCATGTGGAATTAGTATTTAAGATTCTACATGAAAAGAAGTTAATGATTAACTTAGAGAAGTGTGAGTTCATAAAAACAGAGCTAGTGTACCTAGGATTTGTTCTATCTCATGATAATCTAAAAATGGACAAGAGTAAAGTGGAAGCCATTATGAATTAGCCTACTCCAAGGATAGCAACAGAGGTAAGAAGTTTTCATGGCCTTGCTCAGTATTATAGGAAGTTCATAAGGCAATTTAGT
>MU224273.1:257731-269580 GCA_018584345.1 Thuja plicata
AGCCTTGAGAAAGTGGAGGAACTACTTGCTGCCCAAGGAGTTCATTGTTTATTCAGATAATCAAGCCTTAAGTTTTCTGAATTCTCAAGAGAAGTTGAGCCACAAGCACATGAAATGGGTGGAATATTTACAAGCTTACACCTTTAATATCAAACACAAGAAAGGTGTCCTCAATAAAGTTGAAGATGCATTATCAAGAAGAGCTCTTACCATCCAAGAGATTCAATTGAAGAGCATGGGAATAGATCACTTCAAGGATCTATATGCTGAAGATGAGGACTTTGCAGACATTTAAAAGGTATGTGCTGAATACAAGAACCATTTCCATAGTGAGTATGCTAAATATACTTTGTAAAGTAACCTTTTGTTTAAAGGCAATCAGCTATGTGTCCCTAGAGGTTCTATTAGGGAGAATATGATTCAAGAGAAGCACAATGGTGCATTGAGTGGTCACTTTGGGATCACTAAGACATAAGAACTAGTTCAAAGGTTCTACTATATATTAGCCAAGAATGAATCTTGATGTCAAGAGGTATGTGGAGAGTTGTATTGTGTATCAAAAAGCCAAGGGTACTTCTTCAAATGCTGATCTTTACCAACCACTACCTATTCCCACTAGGCCTTGGGGTTGCTTGAGCATGGATTTTGTAGTTGGGTTACCCAAAACAAGACAAGGCATGGATAGTGTTTATGTAGTTGTCGATAGGTTTTGTAAAATGGCTCACTTTGTGCCATGCAAGACCACTAATGATGCTAGCCAAATAGCCTCTCTATTCTTCAAAGAGATAGTAAGAATCCATGGGTTACCTAAGAGCATTATGTCTGATAGAGACACCAAATTTATGAGTCATTTTTGGAAGACTCTTTGGCAAAGATTAGGCACTAATTTATCCTTTAGATCTGCCTACCATCCCCAAACTGATGGTTAGACCGAAGTGGTGAATAGAAGCCTTGGAAATCTACTAAGGTGCTTGACAAAGGAGTATGAACAACAATGGGATCAATTGATTGGACAGGCTGAGTATGCCTACAATGACACCATCAATAGGTCAAAAGGGAAGAGCCCCTTTGAGGTGGTGTATGGATTACATCCTAGAGGAGTCTATGAGTTGAGAGACTTGAAGGATGGAGTGAAAGAAAGTGGTTATGCATATGATTTTGCTTATTCCTTGCAATAAATACATGATACAGTCTGAAAAACCTTGACTGAGAACAACTTGAAACATAAGGCAAAGGTTGATGAAAGTAGGAGGATAGTTGAGTTTAATGTGGGTGACATGGTGATGGTACATCTCAATAAATCAAGATTGAAAAAGGGAGTCCCTCACAAGTTGCAGATGAGAAGGATGGGCCCTTGTCCTATCTTGGCTAAGTATGGTGAAAATGCATTCAAAGTTGAACTCCCAGAAAATAGTGGACTGTCATATATCTTCAATATTGCAGACGTAGTCCATTATAAAAGACTAGAGAAAGACTTGGATTAGAGTCTTCAAGAAGTAATCAGAGATGTGGAGGAGCTACAGTTACCCTCTACTACAGTCACAGGAGCTGACAACATACTGGATACAAGAGTATACAAAAAGACCAAAACTAAAGAGTATAAAGAGCACTCGGTCAAAAGAAATGATCAAACAAATGCAATGTAGTATGGGTCAAATAATCAGAGTTCAAGAAGATGGGGATTGATCCAGGCATCCTCAATCCAAGGGTGGATAGATCTTTTTGTTTTGGGGAGGATGGTGCAGGAGCACCTAGGCTAACCTCCATGTTTGTTCATTTTGGCTTGTACTTGACATTAGAAAATTCAATATAGGTTAGTTGTTTTTGGACCTTAGTAGGTCTTTGAAATTTAGGCTAAGCGAGTTAGTCATTAGGACTAAGGTCACATTAATAGCCATTGTTAGTAGTATTTTCAAATTCTTAGGCTTAGTTGTTAAATGTGAGGTTGGAGTCATGAATGTGTCCTAAAATCATTATGGAGGACATAGAGATGCCATAGGGCCTTAAATAATCTTGGATTCTTGAAATGGAGAGGTTAGAGGTCCTAAAATGTAGGGAGATGGCATAATTGAAAAGATGCCAAAAGTTGCTAAATTGTTGTCATGACAACATTTGCAATAATTGCAAATGTTGCATACAACATGGTTACATCGGATTATCCTTGAAAATAGGAGTGGGGAATCAACCAAAAAGGCCCTATAATAGTGGAAGAAGGCGTCTAATGGAGAGGACTCAAATCAAGCAGTTAGTTTTTGATTGTAACAAGTTTGAAGTTGAATATAGCTCTGCAATTCTGAGTTTTTCAGTAATCCTGAGCATTTCCTTGAAAAAGTCACATTGAATAGATTGAGTGCTTGAATCTAATGGTTTTTTTGTGTTCTTAGGATGGTTAGAAGCACTTTTCATTTAGTGAGTTATTTGATTAGAGGTAGTATACAGTCGTAGTTAAATTGTCTTGTAACTAGGAGGTTCACTGGTCCTGTCCTGACCAGTCAGTCAAGTCATGGATCCCCCATGAAATCTAACCATGGGAAACACCTAAGGGTAGATGGAAATGTTAGGGGAGTTAGTAGTGTACATAATTATAGAGTTAGGAGTATTAGAAGTGCAAGTTTCTATTTTTAGATCCAAGCCCTATGCGAGCATGCACTGTCCGATTAGTGGTTTGGAGGAGTAACAATGAGCATTCATATGCAGGGAAAGATAGTAGTGTATGGTCTGAGTACATTTATAGTTAGGGTTTAGTGTTACTCTGACATACTGAGTTGGTCAAGTTCATGCCAATCAGTGAAGGCAAGTTTTGAACAAGTTTTGTATGGTGTTGCAGACTGTCCTAGATTTTAGGCCTATTAGCCCTATAAGACCTAGTTTATAGGAACCCCATGTACGGATGACCTAGGGGTTTGAGACTTAAAAAATCCTTTGTAAAGTGGATAATGATATTTGGATATGGTCTTAAATTTTTTAGGTCTTTGGGAAAGTTTTGCAAGAATTGAGAAAAACACACTGTAAAGGGCTACAAGGAGATAAGCCTAATTAGGCCTCTTGAAGACACAAACTTGGAATCGACGAAAAATGGGAAG
This sequence comes from Thuja plicata, assembly GCA_018584345.1. Taxonomy (NCBI): domain Eukaryota; kingdom Viridiplantae; phylum Streptophyta; class Pinopsida; order Cupressales; family Cupressaceae; genus Thuja; species Thuja plicata. The sequence continues at coordinate 260,815 of MU224273.1, forward strand.
GAGATCCCTCAAGATGGATTCCAAATTGATCAAATGCAATGCCTACATGGTGTTGGACACCCCTACAAGTGATTCATGAATGTTAGTGTGGAAATTGACACTTAGACTCTATTAAGTGTAAGTAGGAGAAGTGGAGATTTGAACTAACTAAGGGTGTTAGTCTTTCAGGGTGAAGCACATGAGTGGAGAAATCTTAGAGAAGAGTTGAAATTGGATTTAGTTAATCATCTAAGCCAATTCAGGACCTAGAGGAGATTAGGTTCCTAGAAGATACAAGCTAGGTCTCTTAGTTGTAGTGCTAGCAAGCCTTGGAACACTCACATCACTTGTCATTCTGCTCGATTATTGTAAAACTCCTTTTTTAAAACAATTCTTCAATTAAGTTCCTTTGTTGAGCTATTAAGTTTAGTGCATCCAAAATTTTCCATTACCACTTAGAGCCAAGAGTGGAGTTCCTACACTCTAAGTAATCAGATACTTTAGATCCCCAAAGGGTTGTGAAAAGAACTCTTAAATCAACAAATCTATTGTCCTCTTTTAAAATTGGGTAGTTATTCCAAGATTCATCCCAAAAAAAGGATTTAAACCCATTGCCCACATGCCATGAAACATGCCTTTTGATAACATGTCTGCAATCTAGAATAAAATTCTATATTGCAGAGCCTTTAGGAGGATTAACAGTGGTGAGGATCCTTTCATCTTGGGGGGAATCTAGATATTTTGACCTTAAGATTTTAACCCATAAACTATTCGATTGACTGCAAATATTCCATGCCAATTTGGACCCCAGTGCCAAATTCATCTTTCTCCGATCCTTCAATCCAGCTCCCCCATTATTCTTTCTTTTACAAAATTTTTCCCATGCAATGAGAGGCCATTTATCACCTTCCTCTACCCCATTCCAAAAGAACTTCCACATCCTTCTTACAATAGCATCCAAAAATTTGTGAGGGATTTTGAAACAACTCATTGAATAAACTGGAATAGTTGTAACAACCGCTTGGAGTAGAAAAATTCTGCCTGTAGAAGTGAGCCATATACTTTTCCAACCCTCCATTCGATTGAAGCATGAATCCATAAGGTTTTTCCATAGTTGATATTTGGAGGCACCATCAAACAGAGGCACACTAAGATATTTTCTTGGTAACTTTCCTATCTTGATATGCAGAATCTCACTGATATGAGCTTGAACATTTCTATTTGTGTGAAAGAAAAAGATCTAAGATTTGTGCCAATTAAAACACTGAACGATTGCCATGTTGTAATAGTCTAAAGTTGATTTTATGATGCGAGCCTCAGCAAGTGAAGCCACACCAAGGAGGAAGTTGTCATCCACAAATTGCAAGTGTGTTGAGGAGTCTACACCTTTAACAATCTTGACACCCTTCCAGCTGCCATCTAATCTCTTGCTAGTGATTAGTCTGCCCAAGACTTTATCCATTATGATAAATAAGAAAGGGGCAATTGGGTCTCCCTGTCAAATGCCTTTAGAGGTTTCAAAAAATCCCTGAGGGTTGCCATTCACCAGTATAGAGAATCTTGGTGTGTTGATGCAGCTTGCTATCCATTTCACCCAGTCATCTACAGACCCAAATTTTTTCAGAACACTGAGAAGAAAGTCTCTATTAACATTATCATAGGCTTTTTTGATGTCTAGTTTGATCATCATTCTATTCACTTTCACTTCTTTTATTGTATTCACAACTTCATGTGCAATTATAATTCCTTTAGAGATTGACCTATTGGGGAAAATCCACTTTGTTCCTTAGAGATAATACTCCCTAAGACACATTTGAGCCTATTAGAAACAACTTTAACAATAACCTTATAGAATGTATTACACAAAGAGATAGGTCTGTAGTCATCAAAATATTTGGTTTTAGATTTCTTTGGTATCATGGCTATGAAGGTGTTATTGAAATCTTTCAGCATAAACCCTTCAACTCTTTATTCTTCAATAACTTGCCTTAGTTCTTCACCTATTATGTTCCAAGTTTTATGATAGAAGAGAGCAGGGAATCCATCGGGGCTAGGGTCCTTTTCCCCACCCAAACAAAATAAGGCAGTTTTCACATCATCTAAAGAGACAGGGCTCATTAGCATTTCATTATGAGCTTATGCAATAGTATTCGGGATAAGGTCTAGAAGCCCTTCGTCATCATATTCAGAGTGTTGGTGTCGTGTAAAATATTTTGGAAAAACTCAACTGCTTTCTTATTGATTCTTTTTGGATAATTGGTTATCTCACCAGACACAGTTTTAATAGCAAAAATTTTATTGCAAGCCATTCTTTCCTTAACTGATTTGTGAAAAGCTTGGTATTTCTGTCCCCTTCCTTCAGCCAAGTCTCCCGAGATTTTTGTTTCCAATGGATCTCCTCCCTAGCCAGCACTTCTTTATATTGTCTAACTCCAAATATAAGTTTTTATCCATTCCAATTTCATTCACCTTTTCATTGAGGAGGTGTAAGCTTTTTTCTAACTTCAACTTTTCCACAAAAATATCTTTGAATACACGTATGTTCCAAAGTTTCAGCAGTTCTTTAATATATTGGATTTTTTTGAAAAATATGAAAGATTTATTGCCTTCTCATGTTGGAGCACTTCTCCACCAGTGCTCAATATTTTCATAAAATTCCTCCACTCTAAGCCACATTGCTTCAAATTTAAATGGAGAACATTCAGGGACCACATCCTCTTGAATATTACACATTATTGGGTAGTGGTCTGAGCCTGCAATTAGTAAGATGTCTGGTGTGCACAACCAGTCATGCTCTTCCTAGTTTCCCATTAGAAAAAAATTGTCTAATTTATCAGCTATGTTTAGAAAGCATCTTCTCCTATTAGTCCATGTGAATTCCCCTAATTTGAAGTCCAGTTCTACCAGTCCATTATTTAAGATAAAATCAACAAAGTCTCTTTGAATTTTTCTCTACCACCCTTTCCCTCCTTTCTTCTATAGGGCTTAGAATAGCATTGTATTCCCCACCTAAAATGAAGAGATCATCTTTTATAGCATCTAGGAAATTGGTAAGATCTCTCCATAGAACTTCTTTTTCATTAGGGTTGTTAGGGCCATAAACATTGAAAACATAAAAGCTAGAAAGTAATTGCTTTGATGTCACCTCAATCCATTGCCAATTTGGAGATTGACTGAGCAGGATTAATTCCACCACACTATCATCCCATAAAATATTGAGGCCCCCAGAGGCACCAATTACTTCTGAAAACACACCCTTCCACCTAGAGAATTTATTCTGGAATAGTCTTATATCATCACCTTTTAGTTTGGTTTCTTGAATAAAAACTATATCCGCTCTCACTTGGTCAAGAACTCTTTTGATCAAGAAAGATTTTTTAGGGGCATTATAGCCCCTAACGTTCCACAAAAGGAGCTTCATTGCTGTCGGGAAAAGGCAAACCTTTTCCCTGATCTCAGCAATTTTGTTTGGTCCGTTGCACGACCAGCTTGCTCCAATTTTTCCTCTGTGGATTTCAGCCTTCTTCTTTTCTTTTCTCCTAATTTAGGATTCTTAATCTTGGATTCGGATTTATTTAAGCCTCTTTTCTCAAGAACATTGAGAGTGTCCTTTGATCCCAAATAATCAACATCTTCCTCATCACTATAGTAGCTTAAGTTTGAGGCGGTGTCCAACAAATTATCACCACTATCCCGGGCTTCATCAAAAGAACATTCTAGATTTATGATGGGGGTATTTTCCCTTCTTGAAAATCTCCTTCACTCCTATATAGATCAATAATTATAGTGTCTTTATCCTGAGCATCTTGTATTTGGTTTAGAGCAGCTAGAATTGGATGAAAGCAGTTGATTCTTTCTTGAGAAAAAGTCCTTGAGATGGGATCATATGGTAACAAGGAGGGGGACACCAAAATAGGTCCTGCACTGGCTTCCATCACTAATGGGACATATTTATCTTGAGGATTAAATTCAAGTGCATCTATATTCAATGCATTTGGCTGAGGAGAGGACCTAGAAGTCCTTCCCTCATCATCTCTGAAAGGGGGGGGGTTCAATGAAAGAGGTGTTGGGGCCATGTATGCTTGGAGAGGATCTTGGGAACTCCTTTGCATTAAACCTACATTTAATAGGAGAGATCTTAATATCTCTTCATTGGGGCAAAAGCTGACTATCATTATTATCCACCCAACTCACTGTTTTGGGTGCCATTCGATCTCTCATTGTTTTTCTCTAAATTCTCAAGAGACTTCCTTACCCACTGGTGACTCATCTGTGTTATACTTTCAAAATTTTTTTCTTTCCCTTTCTCAAAACCAGTATCCACTTTTTCTTTGTTCATGCAATTCTTGCTTAGATGACCAAGTTGTTTACACACATAACATCTCTTAGTAGGATTCCTTTTTCTGAGATGAGTCTTTGCATAGTTTGCACCAATGTGCCCATACTCACCACAATGGCAACATCTACTCCATGTGTTGTAATCCCAACCAAAATTTCTTTAGTTAGTTGTTCAGCAGGGTTCCATTTCTTAGTTCTGTACTCAGAAGACTTGTGACCTTATTTGTTGCAATTGAATCATTTACCTTCAAACTTAGGTTTCTTAGTGCATTCACTTGCCCTATATCCATGTTTTTTGCATTTGTAGCATTTACCATTAAAATTTAACTTTCCATTGCTCCAACACTTATTTGATGTATGCCCTAACTTACCACAATGATTACATGTAGGTTTGTTGTTCTTATGAGCTCCTTGCTGTGAGGATTCACCTTGTTCAGTATAACCTAATCCAGTTTGTCCATGATGTTTGAATTAATTTTTCTCTGTCAACTAATCCATGCTCACCTATGAATTCATCATACTCTCATTGGTTTTCTTTTTAGTATTGAGATTATTTTGCAGTCTTTCATTTTCAGTCCTTAGATTGATAACTTCTTGATTTGAACTATTGAGTTGATTTATCATATTTGCTTGCTGAAGTGACAACTAATGGATTTCATTCTCTTTCTCCTCTAATCTTGTACTTAGCAATATTTTATCTTCTTGTTCCATATCTCTATAATTTTATGCTTAGTTCTTTTGTTCCATGACTTCACATATTCTTACTGAATGAATTTCTCATTCTCTCTTGAAATTTCTGACTTCTTCATGTAAATTAAGATTCTTTTCAAGTAGGTCTTCAATGGCTGCATCAACTTCTTCATAACTTCTTTCTTTGCATAAGTTTTCAATTCTTTCTTCTATGTACTTTTTTATCATTCATTTGCATTGCTAAATCTTTTCTTCTTTTCAGGGAATGAGAGAGCTATTCCTTGAGTTTTCTAATTTGATCCATGGCCATTTGTAGATCTAGCTTTTCATTTTCACTGGCTTTCTCCAGTCTGTATATTTCCATTACTTCTGATCTTTGCTCAAGCTGTTAAACTTCTGATAAGAGAACCTTTAGCTTTGATACCAATTGTTGGAAATATATTGAGGCTAGGTGACTGAGAGGGGGGGGGGGGGGGGGGGGAAANGGGGGGGGGGGGGTGAATTAATGGCCTAAAAAATATTCCAATAATTTAACCCATAAAATTATTACCACAATTATAATCCTCTAGTTATCTTTAGTCCTACAAGATGAACGCCTTGAAATAATCTCAACAAATAACTACTGCTTGGAGTTCACTGTTAAACCTTATTCTTACTATTTACAAATTAGCAATATTTTATTTACCAAAATGTAGTAAATAAATTAGTGTATACCGATCAATCCAGATTAGTTATGTGTAATGGAAAACACTAAAGTAATGACTCATAAACACATTGAGACATGGATTTTTAACGTGAAAACCCTATTAAGGAAAAACCACTTGAGACTGGTAACCCAAAATTTTCACTCTTCTAAAGTGAGCTCGGTGAAGAGCCAACCCTGTTAAAGGTTATAAACACACTTTTTGTGGTTCCACAACACACCCCATTTTGGCTACTTGGCCTAATGGGGACCCCCTTTTTTGGGTCTTTCAACCTTTTGGTTGATTTGATTAGGCATTTGGTGAGTCATATTGTGGGCCCATGTACTCCCGATAGTTGGATGTAGATTGAGTCAACCTTTAGTGTTTTTCCCTCTTTTCTTTTCTTTCTTAGTTTCTTTTCTATTTGTGTGTTTTTTTAGAGTTAGTTTTATTTTCCTTGCTTATAGAATTAGTTATTCTAGTTTAATTTCTTATTTTCAATCAAAAATGTTGATGAGCCGTCCTTTGTGATTGCAGAACTGAGAATCTTAATGTGTCATGTTATGAACCAATGAGTTAGAGAAATTATTCGATGGGATGAAATTACAGCTGTATGAAGATGAGAACAAAGAGAATTTATATTCTACCAAGAATATTGTTCAACAATTTATAGGAATTATGACCGCAGTGAACACAAAAGATGATTTGCAATAGATGTTTCAGTTCAAGGGAAATACAAAGAAAATCATGGATGACATTGAAGAAGTTCAAAAGTGTGAAGCACACCTTTCTAGGTTTAGGGAGAGGCAACATGGGAAGTTGAACTTTATGGAGTTAACTCAATTTTGATGAAGTCCAAGAAGTAGCAAAGAGATTCCACAAAGCTCATCCCAGGATCCTGCTAGTGGACTTAGCCATTTTTTCATCATGATATTTTTAGAGTCTGAAAGTTTGAAGTTATGGAAACTTGCTAGAAGTTTCACAATCTGGACTTGCTAGAAGTTTCGCAATCCAAAATTTGTTGGATTGTTCGCAGTCCAAAACTTTTGCTAGAATTTTCAGATTTTTGACATTTGTTGGAAGTTTTTGGAGTCCAAAAGTCTGAAGGTTTGCTGTAATTTTTTGGAGTTCAAAATTTTGAAGGTTTGCTGGAAGTTTTTAGAGAGCTGGATTTTTTATTAAGATTTTTAGAGTCTGCTGGACTTTTCAGAGTTTCAGCGTCTGCTGGAAGTTTTCAGAGTTTGAAAGTCTGAAGGTTTGCTAGAAGTTTTTGGAGTCTAAAAGTCTGAAGGTTTTTTAGAAGATTTCAGAGTTCGAAAGTCCAAAGGTTCGCAAGAATATTTCAGAGTCTGAAATTCCAAAGGTTTGCTAGAAGATTTCAGACTTTGAAAGTCCAAAATTTTGGGGTCATAAGGATCCATACTTAGCCATTTTTCCAAAGGCAATTTTTTTGGCATTTTGGCCTTTTCGGCCATTTCAGCCTTTTCGGCCTTTCGGCCTTTTCAGACTTTCGGCCTTTTCAGCCTTTTCAGCCTTTCAACCTCTGAAAGGGCCAAAACTTTGACTCCTCCAATTTTTGATTCTGATACTTAGCAAATTTTGACACTTGGATATTTTTGGAGGAGAGGTCGAGGTCCAAAATTCTGGGTTTTTCCAGCGAGATCACTTTTTTGCATGGAGTTTGAACTCTAGATCATGTGGGTGCCCAACTGGAGTTTTTTTTTGAAGGACTAAGGGTCCCATATCAATTCCCACCACAAATAGAACCCTAGATGAAGATTCCAAGGGAGAACTCCAAGATCAAGAAGATGACTTTTGTTCCATGCAGAGAAACCCTTTCTTATTTCTCTCTCTTTTCTTAGCAAGTTTGATCCTTCTTGCATGGACAAACTAATTGTAAATGGATTAAGAATCCATGCAAGTTTTTTAGTATCAGTTAGCAATAGTTTTCTTTTAGCAAAGTTTTAGTTTTAGTTTATTTTCATTAATTTAGACTTTCTGATGCCCTAATTTTGACATTCAGAGTTGTAGATCAGAACTCTATATATTGTAATAAAAAGCAATGTAAAAGGGTCATATTCCTAACACAATAAAGATCTAAATTTGGTGCTTCATTTGTGGTGTGTTAATTTCTTCCATCCATGTGAAATTGGTGATTGTGTGCATACATTGTGTCATGCCAAAAATTAGGGCAAAACACACACGCAATTTTTTTTTTTAAAACACATAAGTACACACATCTAACAATGGTTGAGTTGGAAGGGTAATAGAAAGGAAGAGTTAACTTTGGAATTACAAAGTATATGCGCAGACTGAATACGGGTCATGCCATAAATGGATGCAAAATTGGGCATCAACTTGTTCCACGGGTTATATGAATACTCAACTCAGGTTGATCTAACTTTGATTCCAAGTTTAGAATCATGATGGTAGTTAGTGGTTATGAACATATCTTGATCTAGGTTTCCCTTATTGCTTACTTAACTTTTAACCTAGATTACAACTTAAGCCGTTCAAGTCTAGTTTCAGTTAACATTAACTACTAGCTCAAGCCCAGTCAGATTAATATTCTACTCCCAATCATACATGAAACATTTAACAATTGACAAGATTAAAATTGAATAATAATTTCACTATATCAAACAACTATTAATTAAAATCCAATAGCTAAAATCAAATCTGATTTCCTAACCTACTAACATCATTAATAAAATTATTCTCCTATGATAAAAATGCATGCATTCCTATTCCATCAATTTCTAACATACAACTTAAATTAACCTTTTTATTAGACATTTGAAATATCCTCTAATTCAAAATTTAAATTTACTTTTAATTAAAATTGAGCATAACCCCTAACCCCTTGAACACAAGAACAATATAATCCGCCTTATATTAATAATGAATTAAAATTTAACATTAACTATACAATTGAATCAATTGAGAAAATCCATCTCTCTAATAGACTAATCAATACTTTAGACAAATGTCCCTAATAATTATATTCACAAATCTCACAATTTGAAATTGTTAGAATACTTCAGGGATAACTGAGAGGGGGGGGGGGGGGGGGGGG
>MU224273.1:307961-344680 GCA_018584345.1 Thuja plicata
CAATCAAGCATTTTCACAAGCATTCCATCATCCATTTGCATAATCAAGGTTTTAGACCATTTTGCATTCATTCATACAATCTCCACACTTTGGTAGCATCTTAGACAAAAGAGCTTCATTTGGAAATTTGAGAGCTCAACATACATTCAAGAAACCAAAGCTAGGAGGGCAATGGAGACAAGCTGCATTGGGCAGGTGAAGGTAACTTTATTGTTTTGCTCCATTTAAACTTGTAATCTTCATTGTGTTTACATTTAGATTGATTTATTAGTTAGAATGATTAATATCTCTTTTAGAGTAGTTGAACATCTATTTTGCATACAATACCTATAGAAGAATGATGCCCATTATTATAGGCAAACTCAACCAGATGTAGGTATTCCTTCCACTTGACCTGATGGTCCATCACATACATGTGCAACATGTCCTCCAATACCTAGTTAACCCTCTCGGTCTAGCCATCTGTCTGAGGGTGATATGCTGTACTAAAATTGAGCCTAGTGCCCAACGCTTCCTATAACTCTCTCCAAAAGGATGATGTGAACAAGGAGTCTATATCAGAGATGATCTTATAGGGAATGCCATGAAGTCTGACAATATCCCGCAAAAAGACCTGAGCTACGTCTCATCCTGTGAATATAGCACGCACAAGTGAGAAGTGGGCAACCTTGGTCAATGTGTCAACTGTCACCAAGATAGCATCATGGCGGTGAAAAGACATAGGGAGACCAATAATGAATTCCATAAATATAGTATCCCACTTCCACTTGACAATCTCATGTGGCTGCAAGAGCCCACCTAGATGACTATGCTTTGCCTTCACTCTCTAGCACTCTAGACATCTAGAAAATATGCTGGCAATCTGTAATCTCATACCCAACCAATGGTACAACTATCTCATATCGACATGCAATTTCTTAACTCCCAGATGATCTACATAAGGTGCTCTGTGAGCCTGAAGTACAATAAACTCATGCAAGTCACCCGTAGAAGGTACATAGATGCTTCCCCTATGACGTAGAAGTCCATAAGACTCCAAGGAATACTCTGCAAATCTCCCCTCTAGGGGTCTCTGAGAATGGATAAATTGACAAACCTCCACATATAATCCATCCCCTGGAAAATGATGCAAAATGTGGTCCCTCAAATCTGTACTAGAAGTCATAGATGAGAGTTCATGTCGCCTCCTACTCAAGGCATCTGCAACTACATTCTCCTTCCCCTTGATGTAATGAACATCAAAATCATACTCGCACAAAAAGTCCATCCATCTCCTCTACCTAGCATTAAGATTGGGCTGTGTAAAGATATACTGTAGGCTTTGGTGATCTGAATGAAGCTCAAATTGATGACCTAGAAGGAAATGTTTCCATCTCACTAAAGCATGAACCACTGCTGCAAGTTCTAGTTCATGAGTAGGATAATTAAGTTCACGAGTCTTTAGCTTCATAGACTTGAAAGCTATAGGATGACCCTCCTGCATAAGGATTGCTCCTAAACCATCCAATGAAGCATCAATACATACAACAAAATCTGCCAAAGGATCTAGCACTGCTAAAATCAGTGCACTAGTGAGGGCTCTCTTGAGATCCTCGAAGGCTCTCTCACACTTCTCTATCCATTTATACCTCTTCCCCTTTCTCTGAAGGGAGGTGATGGGATGAGACACTCTAGAAAATACTGCCATGAAGCGTGTGTAATATCCTGCTAAGCCCATAAAACTCCTAACCTCAGTGACACTGGTGGGTGCTGGCCAATCCATAATAGCTCTAATCTTCGATGGGTCTACACAGATTCCATCGCCAAATATAACATGACTGAGATAATGCACCTCGGGTCTAAGGAAGGCACACTTCGACAAGCTTCCATATAATTGATTCTCTCTCAAATGTTGCAGAACCTATCTCAAATGCTCCTCATGCTCCTCCTCATTGTGAGAATATATCAGAATATCTTCAAGGAATACCACCATAAATTTATCCAAAAATGTATGAAATACTCCGTTCATGAGGCTCATGAACACCACTGGAGCATTCGTGAGGCCAAATGGCACTATGTAAACTCATAGTGACCATACCTCATGCAAAAAGTAGTCTTGTGGATATCACTTTCCACAATCTGTAACTGATGGTACCCCAACTTTAGATCTATCTTTGAGAATACTCAGGCAGCCTACAACTGATCAAATAGATCATCGATCTTGGGAAGTGGGTATCAGTTCTTAATTGTTACTTTATTCAACTGCCGATAGTCAATGCACAATCGAAGTGACCCATCCTTCTTCTTCACAAAAATCATAGGTACATCCCAAGGTGATATACTAGGTCGGACATGCCCTTTCTCTAAGAGCTCTTCTAACTGAATCTTGAGCTCATTGAGCTCATGTGTGGTCATCCTGTAGGGTGCTCTAGATACTGGCTCAACTCCTGGTATAAGATCTATGTGAAAATCAACTTCCCTAGGTGGGGGCATACCAGGTAGCTCGGTAGGAAATACATTCGCAAACTCCTGAAGAATAGGATAATCCTTGAGTAAAGGCTCTCCTCTTGAATCCTCCTCTCTATCACTAATGGTGATGGAAAATAACTGACATCCCTTTCACATGCACTACCTAAGCGGCATAGCGGAAATAATGCAAAGGGATACAGGTCTTTGTACCCCAAATATCACCATAGAAGTGTCGTGATCATCAACACACTCGACCCTCTTCTGACAACAATCCACCTTGGTGCTGTGGGCACATAGCCAATCCATGCCAAGGACTACATCATAAGAACCTAGAGGGGTATTGCGGAGATCAGTCATCGTGATAAGGTCTCCAATCTGAATTTGACAACTGTGAACTAAGGAACTAATGGAGACTCTAGCTCAAGAAGCTAAATCAACCTCCCAATCGTCATCCTATCTAACTTCCACTAGCCTGCAATACTCCACTACATAGGGAGATATAAAGGAGTCTGTGGCTCCTAAATCAAAAAAGATAGAAACACTATTACCCTGAATCATACCTGCGGCCTCAATGACCGTGGCCTAGTGCTCAGCCTGGCGGTTATCAACTGCTGCAAAAACTCTATGGGATCTACCCATATCTCCAACTATAGGCTCTGAGGTAGCCCCTCTCTGACCATTGGCTGATTGTCCCTATGGGCACTCTCTCGCTAAATAACCCATACCACTGCAAGTGTAACATGGCCCACGGGTCTGGATCTCCACTCCCTATGTCCTAGGCTGTTGTGACCCTCCGGTCCTGCTAGAACCACTCTATCCACCCCTAGAGGAATGCTGCGTCCTAGCTGACTGTGTCTGAGGGGTCCATGTCCTATGATCCTATCTAGGGCCCTGAGACTACCACTATTTGGGCTTAGAGCCCTGATAACCCTGTGAATGCCTCTGTCTAGAATCCTGCTAGGATCTCTGCTGCTGAGACTGTTGACCCTTAAAGGATCCTACTGAATGATTCTGTTTCCCTTTCCAAGGGGGTCTTTGCTGTCCTGACTACTGGGAAGAGGGGTTTCGGTGTTGGGACCGATCCTGAGACTCCTGTCTAGTACCGATATCCTCGGCTACAAGTGCCATCTCAACTGTCCCTTTGAACATGGTAGGGAATGCTAGGCGTATTGTGCTCTGAAGAGACATATTAAGTCCCTTAATGAAATGGTGAATACGTAGTTTCTCATACTTCATGTAATCAACATATGGAAGGAGCTTGAGAAATTGACTCTCATACTAGTTCACCATGAGGCCTCTCTGCTGGAGATCATAGAACTTCTCTATCTATCTCTGTTTAAAATGCTCAGAGAGATATCTCTCATGGAAACGGGCCACAAAAGTCTCCCAAGTGAGTGTGTCAATACTCACTCCACCAATGGACACCTCCTGCTCCCACCAAGTGGAAGCCTTCTCTCATAGGAGATGGACTGCTAGTCATGACTTTAGAGTACTCCCATAAGGGCGCAATCCAAAACATCACTGTAAACTCTGTAACCAGGCCTCTACTACTGACCCATCAGTGGATCCCAAAAACAAGGGTGGCTGGAGTCATAATAAATCTTAGATCTCATCTCTAACATCTTTAGGGGGTCTCTCCCTGGCACATATCTCATGCTCACATGGTATAAAAACCTGATGAACTGACTCACCCTCCTGATCATCATGACCCTCAACAGACCTGGGTGGAGGACTCCTACTCCTCTCTCTGCTAACTACTCTCTCATTCTCTAAAACATATGCTTCCCTTTTGGGAACCTACCACTGAACTATGAGTGGTAGTCTCTGTTGAATTCACTCCAATCAAATTTTGGAGAAAATCCATAATATCTTGGTTAGGGTTTGGAGGTGGTGGAGGTGGTGGTGGTGGAGGTGGTGGATCCTCCTGTCCTGCCCCCACACGGGGAGCTCTACGACCTCTACCTCTTCGGTTAGATCTGATGACCACAGGCATCCTACATAATGATTTAAGTTTAGAGTGAGTTGAAACGTAATGGGTTAGGTTCCTTGTGTCGAAACCTGGTTTTGACACCAAAATGTCATGCCCAAAACTAGGGCAAAACACACACACAATTTTGTTTTTTAAAAACACATAAGTATGCACATCTAACAATGGTTGAGTTGGAAGGGTAATAGAAGGGTAGAGTTAACCTTTGAATTACAAGGTATATGTGTAGACTGAATAAGGGTCATGCCACAAATGGATGCAAAATTGGGCATCAATTTGTTCCACGGGTTATATGAATACTCAACTCAGGTTGATCTAACTCTGATTCCAAGTTTAGAATCATGATGGTAGTTAGTGGTTATGAACATATGTTGATCTAGGTTTCCCTAATGCTTACTTAACTTTTAACCTAGATTACAACTTAAGCCATTCAGGTCTAGTTCCTGTTAACATTAATGACTAGCTCAAACCCAGTCAGATTAATATTCTACTCCCAATCATACATGAAACATTTAACAATTGACAAGATTAAAATTGAATAATAATTTCACTATATCAAACAACTATTAATTAAAATCCAATAGCTAAAATCAAATCTGATTTCCTAACCTACTAACATCATTAATAAAATTATTCTCCTATGATAAAAATGCATGCATTCCTATTCCATCAATTTCTAACATACAACTTAAATTAACCTTTTTATTAGACATTTGAAATATCCTCTAATTCAAAATTTAAATTTACTTTTAATTAAAATCAAGCATAACCCCTAACCCCTTGAACACAAGAGCAATATAATCCCCTTTATATTGATAATGAATTAAAATTTAACGTTAACTATACAATTGAATCAATTTAGCAAACCCGTCTCTCTAATAGACTAATCAATACTTTAGACAAAAGTCCCTAATAATTAGATTCACAAATCTCACAATTTGAAATAACCTAAACACTAATGTTAGAGATTCTATTAAAATCATTAATTATTATATTACTAAGTGGATCCAATACGAATTAAAATTAATACATATTTATAAACCCATCCACCACCAAAGTACTAAAGTTATTTACCTAATGAATTATGCTACAACATAGAATTAGTTTATATAGGCTTAAAATACTACACAATTAATGATTAAAATAAAAAGGAATTAGATCTCATTTACTAACTTAACTATCTGCTAATAAACTACTAATCCTAACTATCCACTAACTATAGCTACAATATTAAATCAATCTATATATGCATCACATGCTACTCAAAATTTAGAATTTAAAAACAGTAAAAAATATACCTAATTAACTAAATTAACTATCAACAATCTACCCATAATGCTAACCTATCTAGCAGTTTAATCTAACTTTCCATTAACCACTAACTAATAATCTACCCTTTTGCATCACAAGACAAGTGCATAGGGTTTTAAAATCTGCAAATGGGGAGAGTGCAGGATGACAAGACATGCACTGGGGCCCACTATACTACCTAGTTACCTCCCTCCCCAAGGATTTCGCATGGTAAACACATAGCCTCCAAAAAGGGTGCACAGTTTACAAGGAGGAAATGGAGGGTAAAATCTACAGTGGTCCACCAACCAAGGCTCCCACCTCCCAAGGGAATTTTGCAAGTTGCGAGGGGAGTTGACTTGGGGGACAAGAGTTATGTCATGTCAGAAGGCTTAAGGGGATAGCAAGGAAAATGACACAGACTTAGGGGAGTAGGGGAATATAAAAACAGCCCCAAAAAATATTTAATCTTTAAAAAAATTTCACAGTCCAATATCCCATGCAAGGGATAAAGAGGTAAGGTGGGGCCCACGGGAAAGGGTAATAATGAGGTGAGTTTATATTTGATTAAGGGTTAAATTGCATGGTTATGCTAATGAGTTTTAATTTTGAATTTGATTAGAGGGAAAGCACATTGGGAAAAGAATATTCTCTGTGGTAAAGAGAATATTTCCTTTCTCATACAAATTCCAGAGAGCATTTTTGCTCTAAATTTAGAAAATGCTATGGGCTTTGTATGATACAAGCTCTTTGATTTTGCTTACTTAGTTCATTTTCTTTGCAATAGGTCATAGTGTGCATTAGGATAGATTAATTGAGTAATATACCTAAAGGGATAATAGTATTAGTTGAGTTTCATATTAACATACTAACTAATTGGATTTGTTGTTGATAGCAAGGATATTTCTTCTACACAAGAGATGCAAATGAAATGGAGATTCTTTCTTTTTGTTTGAAGAGAGTTGAATCTATGGAGGTTTCAAGATGCAAAATTCCTTAATATTGTAGGGAATAAAACTAAAATATTGTTCTTCTCTTTCAATATTGGGTATCCTTCTATTCATGGATGATTAACTTCTTTTATTTTAGGAATAAAAATGCAATAATCATGAACTAAAGATTCTATCTTTTACATCATGGTAATCTTACAATCTACATTTCAACATCTTCAAGATGATAAATTTACACAATACTTGGATGGTACACAACATATTTTCCTTTAATAAATCATTACATAAAGAAGGAGATCCCTCCACATCTAGCTTGAGAAGCTTCAAAATTGAACATTACAACCATCAACAAAAATGAATTTCAATACAAGAGTGACTATGCAACATTAAAGTTGCTTACACACAACTATCCCAAATAGGGATTTATTTCAAGCTTCTTATACCATCTTCATGACTTCAAAAACCTGCAAATTTCATGAGGGATACCATGGGAAGCTCACCTCCCAACCAAGGCCTCAAGGAGGCCACCCCCGAGCTTGGAGAACCAATACTAAACAAGGTTTCACATCCAAATTCTCACAACATTTTATATGCACAAAAACAACAATAAACTCCCAATCAAGGTCTCACAAATGAATTTTACAAACCCATTGAAGTAGGGTGAAGGAGGGATTTTCCAAGGAGGAGAATGCCATTACAAATTTCAAATTTCTCAACAAGAGTTTTTTCTCCATGTCTCTCCAAGGCTACATTGACATTCATTCTATATACACATTGGTCATTTCTATGCCAAAACATAATATTTCCAACATGGCTTCATGGAGCCCATACTCCATGAAATTATCCCTCTTCTCCAAGAGAAGAGACTCTCACTAAAATGGAGAGCCCAACTAACCCCTTCACCCAAGGCCACTTCTTCCCTTCCTAAAGGGTGAGTAATACCTTAACTCCCATGAACAACACTCCCAATCCAAAGAAACAAAATTTGATACAAAAATTCAAATGCATTCCCTACCCAACACATGACAACAAAATTTACATACTGCAACACTATACAAGATTACATACATGAATCCGATGCAATATTTCATATTCATAAAACAATACATTCAAATTTTCTTGTAACAAATCAAGCACTCCATGGCAAGAGAAACCAACCTTCCAAATGTGTTATGAAAAAATGAAACTTGAGAAGAGCCCAAATCCTTATCATTCCTCCTTCCAAAATCCTAATTGTCTCTAAAATTAGAGAGTGGGTGAACACCCACTAAGTCTCACAAAACCCTCTAAAAAGACCCCCAAAAGTGTACTCAAGAACTAGCAATAATGAGATATGACAACTAGCCTTTTTGTCTCCCCTCTTAATTGTGAGTTTAGCAAGGAGTGTGGGACAAGTTAGATGCATGAGACCATCTCTATTTTTGCCATTTTTGAAAATTAGGCATTTTGGAGAGTGATAATGGTGACCTAGGTTTCTCCCATACGTAAAAATTATCCCTAACCCAAGGCACCCCCTTAGAGTTAACTAATTTTGGTTAAAAATACATTCTAGGGTCACTTTTAATCCCTCCAAAGTACCCCTAAGGTTCAAATCCGAGTTCCAACATGATGTGATCCCTACAAGGCATCTATATGCAAGTGATTAATATAATATCATATGAGGTTAAGTGATTCTTGCCCAAGCCCCAATTGACATGTCACTATCCACATGGACAACACAAGTGTCAAGTGACACCAAACAAAATACACATCACCTTCACAAATGACATGTCCAAATAACAACATAAATTTAAACTATTAACACACATTCAGATTACATTTACAACAAGGGTCACATTACAATGAGGCTTCAACCCCTTATTGGATTAAACCTTGGCTTACTCAATTCACAAGTGTTTAGCCCTGATTCTCCAAAAAATTCTATGGTTCCCATTTCTGCACACTAAACTTTGAGCATCAGTAGTCCAAGATGATAAAATTACATGCAATATATATTTTCAATTTATAATTAGCAACATTAGTCTATAAGCAGAATTAAGCCCCTAATTGAAATTTTCATACATAAATATTTAAAACATAAGAATTCCTTAATCACCATGACATAACATCCATGAAATAGTCAAGTCTAATCATGATTCAGTCTTCTCATCAATTCACTGATCTAAACATATATAATCAAAATCAACCACCTCTTCTAGGTCTAATCCATATCAAAATGTAATCCACACAATATAATCATCCTCATAACATAATATCATGAGTCTCTGTCAAAATAACAAAAAGTGTATCAATGTATCAAAACATAAAGTGTCAAAGTGTGATCGAGCAGTAAAGCTATGATGTGTCGGGGTGAGGCCTCACACATTGTTCATTATTTTCAAAGAGCCTTTTGGTTTGTTGTGTTTTGAATTCACGTTTACATTAGTTGGAGTTTGTTTTTGTCTATCTACCTTGATGTGATGAATGTATGGAAGGGATCATCTATTGGGCTTAATTATAAATCCATCTTGTGGGTGCGCATATCTTGGTGGCTTCACAATTTGATAGATTTTGAATATCTTGCACGAGTGAATTCATCTTCTCTCCAAACACTTGCATCCATTGGGTATAGAATTGTGACTTTTTCTGATTTATACCTTGTGGGTTTGATCCAAATCTCTCCATCATTCAATTCACAAGGAAGGGTTTATAGCAGTTTATGTCTGTAGGATTTCATTTTAGCAATTTGCTTTATTTCTTATTACCTTACTCCTTTAAATTATGTCGTAAATATGAAAGTAATCATCTTGAAAATACAAAATTGCACTTTTATTTCAAACACCAATCTTTTTTAAAATGAAAAATAGCAAAAAGTACTAAAGTTATTTTGTAGTTTGATGTCTTGAATGTACCAGCAAAGGCCTCCTTTTGAACATTCACATTTATCTTCAACTGAGTAACCAAGTAGGTTGTGACCCAACCCCGAAGAACCTTGGGAATAACTTTGTTACTCTTTCAAGAGAGGAAATCGAATCTCGAGATCCTATCAAGTTGGCTTGTGTAAAAACAACACTCAACAGACGTGGCGCTAGGAGGGTCAATTAAGATTCATTCTTGCGACAACTTAGAAATCAAAGCATTGGTGGTATTTAAACCTTCCATCATCACACAAACATAAGTGGCGCTAGGAGGGCCTCAAGACTAAAAAGCTGGATAACATTGGATATTTTTCTCTAGAACCATTCGAGTGAGTGCTTAGATCATCTCCAAAAAGAGGCAAGTTCCTTGAACTCACTCATCACTATAGAGCTCGCAACAAAAAGGAAAGTCAAGAGAGAACCCCTCTCACCATCACACTGAGCCATAGAATCCGCATGGACAACAATCACACATCACTGTCCCGATTGTCCTCGTAGAAATAAACCAAAATCAAAACTTACAAAATCAGGGAATTGGTGGTATACAAACCCTCCATGATCACGCTAATAGAAGTGGCGCTAGAAGGAGGGCCATAAAAATATTTCATGGTTACATGCACACTTGAAGGGGTTGGATCTTGAGGAGATCCAGCTTCAATGAGTAGTCCTTTGTGTATATTAGGGGGTCTCCATGAGATTCCTTTACATGCACATAATAGGCTTCCTTTGTTCTTCCCTAATAATGGACAAAATGCTACAAACCATGTGAGGATTTGCAAGGATCTAATGCTTTTTTTTTATAAATTGAACATGAAGATGTTGTTTGCAATCTATCTATAAAGACATTTCAACGTGTAGCACTTGAATGGTATGTGAGACTTTCATCAAATTCTATTTGCTCATGGGTTGAATTAAAGGATTTATTCTTAATTCAATTTGATCCCATTGTGAGTGCACAAGATTCTGTATTCTATTTTTTTTCTGTAAGAAGGAAACCTCAAGAGTCTATTACCCAATTTAATCATTGATTCCTTCTCATGTATCAAAGGCTCCAAGATTAAAAATGGATGGTGCATGATTTCAAGTTAAAAGAACATTATTTATGGTGTTTAGATGCCTCATTTGCAAGCATAATTAGATCTTTGGGTGAGATTACTACCTTACATGATGCATTCAAGAAGACTCTTTTCTTGGCACGATGTGGATGGGATGATACAAATGGTACGAGTGGTCGAGATAGAAGTTTCAATATGCAATTGATTGAATGTTTCCAACCATTACAACACTATGTCAATCAAGTCAACATACCATGTCAATTGCAATCATACTGTTCAACTGATTACAACTTGCATGATATCCAAATGATTCAATCATCCAATAGAAATAATTAGGTCAATCACTTTCAAGATCAAGGTTGGAGTCAAAATGCCCATACTAAAACCTTGGATGCAAGTATTTTACCTCTTGATGATTATGCTTCATCTATACTATCATATTATTATTATACTCAAACACTTAATACATCAAGTCATGATGATAATTCAAATAGAGAGCTTGATGGCTAGTCATATGAGCAAGATAAATGATGCAACAATGAAGATGAAATGGGCCTAAAAGTTTGCAACAATCAAGAACTCAGGTTACCGAATGATTTTTCCACAAAAATTAGTCATGAGGTATCAAGACATGACAAACAAACCCAAGAGGATGAGACATATTCAATGCTGCCCCATAATTATGGGCATGAACAATCAGCAAGTGATAAATATTTTACATCTTCAAAAGGTAATTTTGATGTCTCTATTGAGGTTGACAAAAGTTCAAGAACTAAATATGAAGATACTCATAATCTATGTTGGGTGGATATTCCAGTTGAGAAAAGTAGACTGAATGAGAGGTTGTAAGAATTGGGTATTCCTATGTCATTATCAGATTTTACATGGATGGACAGATGTAGGATACACCTCACAAAAAAAAATTGTGAGGTGGATTACATTGTTTTCCTTGGGAAGATTGACTTCTATTTGAAAGGAAATATGACTATTGAAGAGGTATTAAGTCCTATAGTGGATCATTGGGATAGTAAATCAAGGAAGGAGGAAGATGAATGTGATCAAACCCATGATACTTTGGAAGATATTTGCTTGCCTGATGAGGAAGTTAAAGTGATTAGCAGACAAGAGGACTATGGTGAGAAAATTCAAAATGATGCAGAGGGTGAAATTATGGATACATTCATAAACATTTTCATGACAAGTGAAAGTGAAGAGGTATCTTCTTATAAAATCATGAGTGATGATGCACTCTATTCTTTGAATGCCAATCATGATGAAACCCAAATAAAGGAGATACAAGAGGTTCAAAAGGATGATCAAAGGGTTTTCCTAGGGTCTGCAACACTCACACATGGCCAACAATGTGGAATGAGGGACATCCCAATTGACAAACAAGATGACTCTCTGTCTCTATCATCGAATGAGGTAGATAAAGTGCTTGATCTGGTATCATTTTTGAGTAAATAAATGTCCATTTATGGGTATTCCATGCATATATCAGACCTTGCAGTAGCTAGTTCATGTAGAATTCATCCATTTGATCTACATCCATAAGTAAGTTGTCCTGAATTCATGGTAGCTTGGGAGATTGCTTTAGAAGGTAAGGGCAATTTTGAGCATGTTTCTTTAAATCTTGAGGGAGAAAATAATTTGATTGATGATACTAATGGTTCTTACAATTTAAACATCATGTTTATGGTTGAAGTTGTTAGTCATAACGAGGTTAAATGTGATGATTCATTATTTAGGCCTAATGATGATTATAGAAAGGATCATAGTCTTGATGCTTTTCCTTTTGAGCTTTGTTGTAATGACATGTATAGTACATTGCCCATGCCTATGTCTTCTTATGGTGTGCATTTAATTTATGAGGATGGAGTGGTGTACCCTGAGTTAAGACCTCCAGAAGAAGAAATCATGTTGTGTGAGTATACTCCCATGGTTGGGAACTCACTAAATCAGGTTGTATCTTTCTATTATCCCTTACAATTTGATAATTTCCAATTTGAATATGGTGTTGAGGGTGAAAAAACTTGTTTATGGATTAACCATGATCATGGAGAGTTGCCACAACTTATGATTTTGTACAATTGACCTACCCAGAATTTGAACAAAAATTGTCTAAATTTTATTCTTCTGAGTACAAAGATGAGTTTGCATTCCTTAGAACTATACAAGGTGCAGTATTGCTACTGGATGCAGAGAAAAATAAATTTACCAGTAACTCATATGCTTTTTGTTCTAAATATTTTGTATATAATTTGTCTTTAGTCTTGTTTAGGTAGGTGTCTATCTTGGTTTTGTCGGGGCTATTCTCGACAAGTGGTCCATCCCAACTAGTCCTCGATGAGAGGCAGAGGTATTTATTAGTCAAAATTTCTAAAGAGATGTATCTTGCAAGAAGATGTACATGAGGATCATAAATGGTGATACCTTTTTCTAGAAACCAAGGTGATGTTCAACATTGATCATCCTAAATCACAAGCTATACATTAAAATATGACATTGGAAACATTGGTTTCTTGGGTAGTTGTTAGTTAGATCCAACACCAACATGTTGATACAGGTACCCACCAGTCCCATAACCCTTCTCCATCTGCAACCTGAATTTAAAAAAAGAAGAAGAAGAAGGGGAGTAAGGAAAGAGAGGATCAAATGGAAAATAATGTGAAAGAAAAATAAATCATTCAAAGAAATAGTCTCTACGGTGATCATAATCTTATACCAAGGTAGCAGAATCTAAGAACTGCCTAGGTTTATCAAAAACAATAAAATTAAGGAATTCAAGAAGTAGCATACTCAAAGCACAAGTGGCCTGAACTGGTCACCAATCAAGAAAGAAGAAATAAATCCAAAGAGAGATCCCTCCAAATACCTCTACTTAAAATATTGTCAGAAGATAGAGAAGGGTGACTCTAGAAATCTCTACCGGGGCTATGGATGCTTGACTAGAAATAGAGCAAGGTTTGATTGGGACTCAGGGGAAACTTTGTCAGGGCTATGGATGCATGACTAGCAACAAAGCTCTTCCCAGGAAGCCCTTGTTAACATTGTGAAGGTTGGTTTTGGTTGATATTTGCTTAAGTTATCTCTGTCAAAATGTCAAAAGAATGAACACATAAGTGCACACACTAGAAGAAACAACAAGAGACTTCAATTTTGAGAGTTAGTGAAAGAATATTTCCATAGATGGTACGTACTTATGTTTGGTTTATTGAAAGACAAGTTTCCAGAAGTTTTTTTTTGATAAAGAAATGCCTCGGTCATTTCTCCTTTTGTCCGAGCTATTTGTTGTGGTTCCACAACACATGCCCCATTTTGGCCACTTGGCCTAATGGAGACCCCCTTTTTTTGGGTCTTTTAACCTTTTGATCGATTTGATTAGGAATCTAGTGAGTCAGATTATGGGTCCATGTGATCCTGATAGTTGGATGTAGATTGAGTCAACCTTTAGTGTTTTTTCCTCTTTTCTTTTCTTTTTTGGCTTCTTTTCTATTTATGTGTTTTTTAGAGTTAGTTTTATTTTCCTTGCTTATAGACTTAGTTATTCTAGTTTAATTTATTGTTTTCAATCAAAAATGTTGATGAGGTATCCTTTGTGGTTGTAGAACTAAGAATCTCAATGTGTCATGTTATGAACTGATGAGTTAGAGAAATTCTTCGATGGGATGGACTTGCAACTATATGAAGATGAGAACAAAGAGAATTTATATTCTACCAAGAATATTGTTCAACAATTCATGAGAATTGTGACCACGGTGAATGCAAAAGATGATTTGCAATAGATGTTTTAGTTCAAGGGAAATATGAAGAAAATCATGGATGACATTGAAGAAGTTCAAAAGTGTGAAGCACACCTTTCTAGGTTTAGGGAGAGGAAACATGGGAAGTTGAGCTTCATGGAGTTACTCAATTTTGATGAAGTCTAAGAAGTTGTAAAGATATTCCACAAAGCTCATCCTAGAATCCTTCCAGTGGACTTAGCCATTTTTTCATCATGATATTTTTAGAGTCTGAAAGTTTGAAGTTATGGAAACTTGCTAGAAGTTTCACAGTCTAGACTTGCTGGAAGTTTCGTAATCCAAAATTTGCTAGATTGTTCGTAGTCTAAAACTTTTTCTGGAATTTTCAGAGTTTTGGTGTTTGCTAGATGTTTTTAGAGTCCAAAAGTCCAAAGGTTTGCTAGAAGTTTTCAGAGTCCAAAATTTTGAAGGTTTGCTGGAAGTTTCCAGAGAGCTGGATTTTTTTAAGATTTTCAGAGTCTGCTGGACTTTTTGGAGTTTCGGCATCTGCTGGAAGTTTTCAGAGTCTGAAAGTCTGAAGATTTGGTGGAAGTTTTCAGAGTCTAAAAGTTTGAAGGTTTGCTAGAAGATTTTGGAGTTTGAAAGTCTGAAGGTTTGCTAGAAGATTTTGGAGTCTGAAAGTCTGAAGGTTTTCTGGAAGCTTTTAGAGTTTGAAAGTCTAAATTTTTGGAGTCATACGAATCCATACTTAGCCATTTTTCCAAAGGTAATTTTTTTGGCATTTTGGCCTTTTTGGCCATTTTAGCCATTTCAGCCTTTCAGCCTCCAAAAGGGTTGAAACTTTGACTCCTCCAATTTTTGATTCTGACACTTAGCAAATTTTGACACTTGGGGATTTTTGGAGGAGAGGTCAGGGTCCAAAATTCTAGGTTTTTCTAGCGAGATCACTTTTTTGCATGGAGTTTGAACTCAAGATCATATGGGTGCCCAACTAGAGTTCATTTTTGAAGGACTAAGGGTCCCCTATCAGTCACCACCACAAAGAGAACCCCAGATGAAGATTCCAAGGGAGAACTCCAAGATCAAGAAGAAGACATCAGTTACATGTAGAGAAACCCTATCTTCTTTCTCTCTCTTTTCTTGGCGAGTTTGATCCTTCCTGCATGGAAAAACTAATTATAAATGGATTAAGAATCCATGCAAGTTTTTTAGTATCAGTTAGCAATAGTTTTCTTTCAGAAAAGTTTTAGTTTTAGTTTATTTCATTAATTTAGACTCTCTGATCCCCTAATTTTGGCATTTAGAGTTGTAGATTAGAACTCTATATATTGTAATCAAAAGCAATGTAAAAGGGTTGGATTCCTAACACAATAAAGATCTACATTTGGTTCTTCATTCGTGGTGTGTTAATTGCTACCATCTATGTGAAATTGGTGAATGTGTGCATACATTGTTCATTATTTTCAAAGAGCCTTTTGTTTTGTTGTGTTTTGAATTCGCGTTTACATTAGTTGGAGTTTGCTGTTGTCTATCTACCTTGCTATGATGAATGTGTGGAAGGGATCATCTATTGGGCTTAATGATAAATCTATTTCGTGGGTGCACACATATTTGTGGCTTCACGATTTGATAGATTTTGAATATCTTGCATGAGTGAATTCATCTTCTCTCTAAACGCTTGCATCCATTAGGTATAGAATTGTGAATTTGTGGAATTATACCTTGTGGCTTTGTTCGAAATCTCTCCATCATTCAATTCGCAAGGAAGGGTTTACAACAATTTATGTCTGTAGGATTTCATTTTAGCAAATTGCTTTATTTCTTGTTACCTTACTCCTTTAAATTCTGTCGTAAATCTGAAAGTAATCATCTTGAAAATACAAAATTATATTTTATTTCAAACACCAATCTTTGTTACAATGGAAAATACCAAAAAGTAATAAATTTATTTTGCAGTTTGATGTCTTGAACATACCAGCAAAGGCCTCCTTGTGAACATTCACATTTATCTTCAACTGAGTAACCAAGTAGGTTGTGACCCGACCCCGAAGAACCTTGGGAATAACTTTGTTATTCTTTCAAGAGAGGAAATTGAATCTAGAGATCCTAGAAAGTTGGGTTGTGTAAAAACAATGCTCAACAACACTGTTAGGTGTGACCTTGTTAGAGGATTTAAATAGAATAGTTTGTCACTTGATATTTGGCATCTCTATGCTACCGTTTATGACCAAACCTAGTGTAGTTAGTCAATTGGTATCTGACATCTCATGCTATCTTCATGACCAAACCTTTTGATACTCCTTAGGATGTACCTCAATATAGAAAGGATTGTTAAGTCCTGCTTGGTTAAGAGACTTTCTAATCCAATGATTAAATTGAAATAGTAAATGATCTGTTCACATATACAACTATACTTTGCAGTTTTTCAGATCTATTATAAGCTCATAATACTTTTCTGATCAATGTATGTTTTCAATAACTTTGCTCCACTTCTTTCTGCTCAGTGATGCTGTGCTTCTTTATTTCTTGGTGTCCACAGAATTAGCTCTGTTCTTCAGCTTGATTGATCAGGACTGTATGAAGTTGTTATTCACCAGTTTCTCTTCAACATATTCTTTCTCTATTCACCCCTATTTCACAATGAATTATCTTGTCTCTTTATAGAAATTATTTCACCATTTCTTAGTTCTTAACTTTCTTGTTCTTGGCATGATTCACAATTCTATCCAATCTTTCTTTAAATCTTTACTTCAGTTTTATCCCGTAGATTGCTCTTTGACAACTGGAATAAAACAACTTAAATTTTTTCTCTCACTTTGGTTTTAACTTGTCTATAAAAATAATATTAACAACCATTTAACTCCTTATTTAGCTCTTTCTAGCTAATTCTTTTGTTGTTTCTAAATTTCAGATCTTTTCGGTGTTTTAACTCTTTGTTAGCTTCGGTCAACACTTTAGTTCTCCTTAAGCATCTTTGTCGGGGTTGTATGTCCGTCAGAAATCACTGTGAAGTTCTGCTCGTCGGTAATGCTTGTGATTATGCTCGTCAGTAATGCTTGTGATTCTTCTCATCAATAATTGCTTGCTCGGGTTCCTTTCTCAGGTATCAGTGTGACTCTCCTCTCAGGCTTCTCTATCCGTCGGGGTGCACTGCCCATCGATGTTTGTAGTCACTTAGTGAATACTGATTTTTTTGCATTAATGAAAGCATAACCTTAATCTTTCTGGTTCTCTAAAATATTTGACACTTTGTATATAACCAATCAGATTATATCAAGTTGACATCAATGAAAATAAAATACATTGACTGATTTAATGTCTTGCATTAACTTTCTGCAGCTTGGTGATCATCAACTTAACATCTTCAAACATTCAATCAGTTATAGTTCATCAAGATTGTCTAATATAATTGCATGCATGGAACATAAAAGAAATAAACCATCCACAACACTTGAAACAATATTTGGTTACCCAGAAACCTTCCAAATAGAAAGTAAAATTGGGGTGAGGATGGTACCCACAAGATTTAGTACTGCAGTATAAATTTAGCCTATTAAAGCTTACAATTGACCACTTCTGATGGCCTGCCCTGTTAGGAGCAATAAGGACTGTTAGGTCCACCTTGTGAAAGGATTTGTACAATACAATTAAGTATGTAAATATGTTAGGATATTTAATAAGGAATGTTAAGTCCATCCAGTTAAAGGATTTAGCTGATACACCTGTTAGGATAAACTAGTGGATGATCTTCTATGCAACTCTGATTTGCTGAGTGAGATATTTAAGATAATACTGATCACCTGAATGTGATAGACAAGTCTTTTCTATTCCTTTTACACCGTTGTAGCCATCTAATCAATCTACCACTTCATATTTGCATATCTTACTTCTGCTATTACTTCTCACATAATTTGGATAATAAATTACCTTTCATATATATCTTATCCAAATTGATTACCTTCATAAGTCAGCTTTCATGATATATATTAATATCCAATAATAATAACTAAGTCAGCCCAATACTGATACTCGGGTCCAGTAATCCACTTGGGTGATAAACTATCACTCAGGCAATATGCTAACACTCGGGTGACATAGTAAATTGCCAATCTCTGGCACTCAGGCTACACTGGGTACTTGGGTCACATTGATCACTCAGAGCTGGTATGCAACTCAGGTAATACTAGTGACTTGGGTGATACTAATTGCCACTATCTTCTTGGTTGACACTGTAACTGCTCGGGTTACACTACAACTACTCAGGTTGCACTTCAAGCTGCTAGCTCGAACAACACTATAATGACTAAGTGTTTTGGCACTATTGACAACAAGTCTTTCCATAAGGTCAACACCTTCATCTATTTCTTTTCTTAGGTGTGCATAGTCTACTTCATGCACCTTGGATTCTAATATGTACCTTTCACTTGTAGCTTTAGCCTCCTAGAAGGACTTTTCTTTCTTTTCCAAATTTCAGGTGAGTTTCAAGAAATTAGTGGTTACCACTTTTTGTGATTCTTCCATTGGCTCAACCTTATTCAGTGGACACGCCAACTTCAAATCAATTCCAACTGCATATATGTCATAATCTGCTAACTAAATTTATTCTTAAAGCTTTGCCACATTGGGAATGTTGGAGACCATAGTGAATCTTTTATTCTTTTCATCAAATAGTGAGCTCAATGTTAAAGTAGCGAGTCTGTCGTCTTCTCTTCTTTTTATCCTTTGAGCTCTTGCAAGGCAAGATTTCTTAGTTACACTGATCTAATTTTTAATTATTGATGGGAACCTGATATGTTTCCCAATAAAAGGGACACAAAGAGGTTAAGAAAAAGGCATGGAAATGACTGATGTTTTAGCTTCTGACCCTTGGGGAGTAGATTTTGACAAACTTCAGGTAGAAGGGGAAAAGGGTGGGATAGACTGTAAACCTTGTATTGAGAAAGGTGGACTTGGCGTAACTAGGGTAGTGGATAAATTTGTAGAAGTTGGAAGAAATATCCCTAGTGTTGATACTGACATAGGGGATGTCATTGCATTCATCTGTAACTTTGTGAGGGACTGCATTGGGGGTAACATGGTGTAGACACAAAAATATTTCCAGATGAACACAATTACCCTTATCCTATCCTAGCCAATTAAAAAAATATTTATTATTTATTTACTAATTATTTATCTTACCTTACCCCTAATTAAATAAATTTACCTTTATCCTACCCTTCATTATACAAATTTACATTTATTTAATTAAAATCTACCTTTACCCTTTATCCCTTATCTTTGATTAAATAAATTTACATTACTTAATTCTATCATATCCCATTTCTCAAGAGTTTAATTAATCCTAAATTAATTAAACTAACCTACCCTATTTCCCCTCACCCACTTGCACAATCCTAAAAAAACCACTTGCATCCTAACCCTTCATTTAATTACATAAATGACTTTGTTTACTTCATTAATCTCTTTCCTCCCACTTGGAATTAAATAATGCATTTAATTCTATTTGAGCACATGTCTCCTAAATTTAACCCTCACCTAACCTTACTTCCCTAACCTAACCCATCCTTCTAACTCAAACCAACCCACTTTCCCACTAATTAATCTTAATCTCTCACCTAATCACTCTCTAATCATTTGCACAATCCTAATCAAATGGATTAGCAAACCCAAGTCAATGTTTGTCTCATCACATTCCACTCCCCACATGTGTACTTACCTTGAGCCACTCAACACTTAGACATTTGTCCTCACTTTCTCCTTGAGACTTGCTCACACATGTGTGTGTTAGAATAACTGAGAGGGGGGGGGGGTGAGTCAGTGGCCTAAAAGATATTCCAATAATATTAACCCAAAGACTTATTACCACAATTATAAGCCTCTAGTTATCTTTAGTCCTACAAGATGAATGCCTTCAAATAATCTCAACAAATAACTATTGCTCGGAGTTAACTATTAAACCTTATTATTACTATGTAATGCCCCGCCAGGCAACCCGAGAGGACAAGACATAAAACCTCTTTAAGATGCAAGTAATAATTTTTTTTTGTTTAACTAGAATAATATTCATCATTATACTTCATATTTCTAAAATAAAAAAAAATTTCTACACTTGAATGCAAGATTTATTCAACTTAAGTCCTCACAGGTTCCCTAACGTCGCTACTAAAGCAACATTATCTAAACTATTTACATGCATAAGATATCCATTGAATCATGAGCTTAAAAGATCTACATTAATTTTAATACACCAAGGTAAATTTTCCTAACTTGTTACTTCCATAAAACATAAGTTAATCATATAAAATCATTATTCCTTTTATCAACTGATGTCATTAGTTTATATTGATTTTATAAATATCCACTATCCTTTGTACCACTTTCCTCTAATCATTTAGGTAAGAGATTAATATTCATTAAGGAAAGAATTATCCTAGGTACTTCATTAATCCATAAACATGAACCAACCATTAACATTGCAATCAAGTTACTATCTTGTTTCATTATTTCATAACTATTCATTGTTAATAATTACAATCACTAATCTATCATTTCTTAACAATTTCCTTTGATCCTTTCATCAAGAGATAATACATTATTATTGCAATACATCATTATTTTTAACTATATCTAAGATTAACTCCTTTATATATGGACAACATAAGAGAATATGAGAAATAAAATAAACACTTTGTTTTAGTGCTGATAACATGTCTAATATACTATAGACCAAAAAAATAACACGTCCAATATACCACACATTCTTTTCCCTTTCTTTTACCTAGGACTACCTGTCCCCTTATACATTGCTTTAAGTTCAAATTTCATCAATACTGAAAGATTCTTTATAGGAGATTACAATTACATGAATACAAATACATAAGTACATCTCAACATAGTAAAATATCCAATAAGAAGTCTTCAAATGCCGATCTGGAAAGGAACATGTGCTAGTATCATCCAAAGGACCATGAAAAATACCTCGATGTAAATATTAACCACCCAACCATGTGGGACCATTAGGCCCACTCCCCTGAGCTAGGAGATAGAACCAAAGGCTCAAGCAAGAGGTAACAACTAGGACATTCCTAAGGTGGTGATAACTTTTCCCCAAATTCACAACACAAAAAGGAAAGACAAGAAGACCACAAGGACCACCAGATGCATGATAAAAATTGGTAGGGAATATAAGCTACAAGCTAGGTGAGTTTCATCGCATATCCCTCACCCCTTGGGTTATCTTGGTACTAGCCCCTCTGGGCCCCGACCCCCAAGTAGGCACATGCAGAACCGAACACCTTTCGTGAGGACAAGGTTGTTCAATCGTGAAATCACAAAGGAACCTTCTCCCACTCCCATCCCTAGCTTTTACTAGTACTAGCATGATGGGAGAGGCACAAATTAATCTTGATTAGTGTATATTTTTCTCATTCCTAGTTTATTTATTTAGGTTATCACTTAATTAAATAACTCATCAGTAGGTTATCCTGGTACTAGCCATTTAGGGCCCTGACCCCTCACTAAGAGCCACTCACCTAGTGTACTTAGGTTCCCTAACCTACATACAATAATCATAATAATATAATAGATCCATTATTTATTATACAAGGTTTCATATCAGTATCATAACAACATTTGATTGAGTTTAGGAAAACATATGTTGTCCCTAGTCCACTGGACAACCCTAAACCCTAATATGACTTTTAGAATGTTCCAAACACATAAGAAGACATCAAAGTGATATTATAAAAAATATTCAGTATACACATAGATCCAACCCAAGAAATACATATCCTAATAGCCTCTGGTAACCATAAAAAACCCTAAACTTGGTAATATTCTTAAATTGATATAATTCAATCAAGGATTAAATGCAAAGAATAGTAATCATAGAACAGTCAAACATATCTTTCACAAAAAAAAATAAAAATCCAATCGCTTCAATGGAGATTTAGGTTAGATCACTATAGAATATCCATTTAATTTTTGGGAAGATCCAACGGTGGGAAATAAAGTTATGGCTTCTAGTGTAAAACATAAAACCCTAGTTAGGGTTCAGACCCGCCTTCACTAAAATGGTTGCAACTTTCACAAAACATAATAAAAATGATCCAAAAAAATTGGAAATTAAATATAAGACATTAACATCTTTGATATCAAATTTTGATTTTAAATCATCATAAAATTCTGTATCATACGAATACCTTTGACAGAAAAATCAGAACCAAGAATGGACAAGTATAGTCTGTCAAAATGTCTAAAATAGGGAATTAATTAGACCCTAAAAATGAAATCTGAGAGGTACCCATTTGAGATCTATGAAGTTTCCTTTTAAAAAACCATCCAAGAAAAAACCTAGACTCAATTTATATTATTCACATAACAGATATCCAAAAATAGGATGTTAAAAAACCTAGGGAAACACATGACAATTCTCCCAAATAAAACACTCAAATTTTTTACATAGTTATAGGAATAAAAAATACAGATATAATACATCATGATAATATATAAATATATCCATATTTTATCATATACATAAAGAAAAATAGAAATTCAATCCATACCTCAAGTCCTACAAAGCTTCAACCGAAGGAGGAAGGAGACAAAGGAGGAAGACAAATCCAAACTTGAGATGCATCATTAAAACCCTATCCACTTTCAGAAATCTCCATGAAATAAATCAAAATTCCATAGAAATTAATCCCTCTCTCTCAACTACTTAAACTCTCACCAAAAATTCCCCTCTCCCAAAATAAAAGATAACCATAAATTCTTAAAGAAATATTCTTACAAACTCTCCCTCACACCTCCTAAGTTTCTCTCCAAAATACCCATGAAAAGTTATATATATATATATATATATATATATATATATATATATATATCCACATTATTAATAATTAACAATTGAGAATAATATACCTCAACTTATTTACTATTTAATTATTAATAATACTATACTTTACATTAATCTCCAAAATATAAACCATAAAAAATATCTACAATAATGAAAATTTAATTACATATAACCTATATATACACACACATACATATATGTGTGCACCCATATATATGTATATATATACTTTTATATACCTACATGCCAAATACCAAACACTATAATCTATACAATTATGAAGTAAAAGATCACAACATTAATATTATTACCTATTTATATTTACTATAGGATAGAACACTGAGGTATAATAAAATCACATGCCTCAAAATAATTCTAATCATCCAAAGAGGCCATAATAATAAACTATGAAACATATCGAGAAAACCACAAGATCAAACAAGGTCAACCATAGTCAATAAGGAAAGTCAAGCCGAACTCCTGACCAAGCATGAAACTCTGAAACACAACATAGAAAAGATTAACTAAGAATCATCCCATGAAGGAGAAATAAATGAAATGAATAAACAAATCACATAACCAAATGAATGCAAGTGACCACAAGGAACTATTTACAACAATGCCCAACTGGGTGAGGTGTATCTAGGTTTTATTTTCACCCATAATTTGACTGACAAGGAAGGAATGCCAATGTTCCTAAATAGGAATAATGACAAAGGAATACTCTTGTAGGGACCTGTTGACGGGACTTTGTGACCAGCCCTGCCAACAGGGTATAATTTGTCACTGGGTACTGAAGTACTGGCCAACTTCACCTATAGAGATTTACCAGAGAATGAATTCTCCTAGCCTCCAAGCACCTCGTAGTTGGGTCTCAATGGTGCAGGGGAGCTAAGTTGGGCATGTGACTATTGTTCGAGGGGATAGCTGGTTTTTACTCATCTTTTCTGGGGATTTTAAAAGGGGGTGAGGTTTCCTACAAGCATCTTAGATTTACCAAAGAAATCACAAAAAGATAGATCAGAGTTAGAGTAAATTTCTACTTATAGTCATTCGATACATATTCAAACATTGACAATGCTCCCTTGCAGGAAAACAAATCTAAATACTGGATGCACAAGGAATCAGTGAATCATATGCATTTGATAGTAAAAGGAGATATGATTATTTAACTAACTGAAAAACACCAGAGCAAAGGACATAAGAATACATACATCATGAAAGATGTTAATTAACTTCAGAGATCAGAACAACAAACAACATAGGACCATAAGCTGTTCTTCCTTCTTTCATTAACTTGAAATTATTCCAGCATCACTAGCGAGTACATTCATGGCTCCAAGGGAGAATTAAGCTACAAACTGAAAGTAAACTTATAACTACTATTTTATATTTCTATTTGACAGAGAAATCTTCAATTTTTCTGATCCTTGTTAAGGCATTGGTTTTATTATTTATAGACACACTTGACCTAATCTACCTATACACTTGCTAAAAAAAATACAATACCCATGAATGGTACTACCTGCACCACTTACAATCATCTCAGGATGCACAACATTCTAAAAAGATGGAAGATGAAGAAAGGGGAGGAATCTAGAAGATTCTGCCTAGAGAAGAGGGCCACGATACTTATATAAGAAACTTTCCTATCCTAGTAACTTAGGCCATACACCTAATTAATGTTGATTGCGGCTCCCTGTCTTCGAGGTGTGCTAGGTAGAATGTGGGAGTGACGCCTCAGGGGAATAAGAAGATGTCTGTCAAAACCATCCCAGTGGCCTGACCTATTGTTATCTAGATCACCTACATTCTAACCCTTATTAATTGATGAGAATGATTGGTCAGCTCTGGGGAACCTCGACGTAGATTGTTGCAAAAGAATACAAAAGTGGGACCTGGAATTTTGGAGTTTAGGAGCTTATGCTCAAAGAATAACATATCTTCAAAACTTTGCCCTGCTGGCAGAAATACCTAGAGACCACAAGACTTCACTATTCTTTACATTTTTGGAATGTCTTTAAAATTTGGAGAATTCCCTCTTCATCTACCTCTTTAATACAATCTCGACGGTCTTTGGCTGCCTCCAACTGATCGACCACATCTCAAGCACCCTCTTTAAATTCTACCGCCATCTTTGTAGTGTCGTGCACCCAGAGCAACATGTAGGTGAGATGTGACATAGTTTCTCCATCAAAAGCTCTGGGGGACCAGAAGTGTGCCTCCATTATTTCATCAAACTTACTAAAAAAAAAATCCACCAGAGCACATGTCTTGGTGCTAAAGGGATCAACAGCTAAAACCCTTGTGAAGAATGTCGCATATGAATTTATAGAATTTTGAATTTTTGAGACTTTACCCTTCAAGGCCGCTACCAGTTGCTTTCTTGTCTAAATTTTAAGACCAAGTCTGGAGTGTTGGGTCTAGAGGAACCTGAAATCTTCATCCCCCAAAATTCCTGTCTCTGTGACGGCCTCTTCACTAAAATTCATTATCTCCTTTAGCTCTTATTAATTGATGAGAATGATTGGTCGGATCCGGGGAACCTCAACATAGATTGCCGCAAAATAATACAAAAGTGGGACCTAGAATTTTGGAGTTCAGGAGCTTACGCTCAAAGAATAATATATCTTCAAAACTTTGCCCTACTAGCAGAAATTCTTGGAGACCGAAAGACTTCACTATTGTTTACATTTTTGGAATGTCTCCAAAATCTAGAGAATTCCCTCTTTTTCTACCTCTTTAATACAATCTCGACGGTCTTTGGATGCCTCCAACTGATCGACCACATCTTGAGCACCCTCTTTAAATTCTACCACCATCTTTGCAGTGTGGTGCACCCAGAGAAACATGCAGGTGAGACATGACATCTTTTCTCCATCAAAATCTCTAGGGGACCAGAACTGTGCCTCCATTATTTCATCAAACTTACTCAAAACAAAATCCACCAGAGCACATGTCTCAGTGCTAAAGGGATCGACAGCCAAAACCCTTGTGAAGAATGTCGCATATGAATTTAAAGAATTTTGAAATTCCAGGACTTTACCCTTCAGGGCCGCTACCAGTTGCTTGCTTGTCTAAATTTTAATACCAAGTCTGGAGTGTTGGGCCTAGAGGAACCTAAAATCTTCATCCCCCAAAATTCTCATCTCTGTGATGACCTATTCACCAAAATTCATTATCTCCTTTAGCTCTTATTAATTGATGAGAATGATTGGTTAGCTCCGGGGAACCTCGACGCAGATTGCTGCAAAAGAATACAAAAGTGGGACTTGGAATTTTGGAGTTTGGGAGCTTACACTCAAAGAATAACATATCTTCAAAAGTTTGCCTTGCTAGTAGAAATACTTGGAGACCAGAAGACTTCACTATTCTTTACATTTTTGGAATGTCTCCAAAATCTAGAGAATTCCCTCTTCATCTACCTCTTTAATATAATCTCGACGGGCTTTGGCTGCCTCCAACTGATTGACCACATCTTGAGCACCCTCTTTGAATTCTACCGCCATCTTTGCAGCATCATGCACCCAGAGCAACATGCAGGTGAGATGTGACATCTTTTCTCCATCAAAATCTCTGGGGGACCAGAACTGTGGCTCCATTATTTCATCAAACTTACTCAAAACAAAATCCAATAGAGCACATGTCTCGGTGCTAAAGGGATCGAAAGCCAAAACCCTTGTGAAGAATGTCGCATATGAATTTAAAGAATTTTGAATTTTTGAGACTTTACCCTTCAGGGCCGCTACCAGTTGCTTGCTTTTCTGAATTTTAAGACCAAGTCTGGAGTGTTGGGCCTAGAGGAACCTCAAATCTTCATCCCCCAAAATTACTGTCTCTGTGATAGCCTCTTCACTGAAATTCATTATCTCCTTTAGCTCTTATTAATTAATGAGAATGATTGGTTGGCTCTGGGGAACCTCAATGCAGATTGCTGCAAAAGAATACAAAAGTGGGACCTAGAATTTTGGATTTCAGGAGCTTACGCTCAAAGAATAACATATCTTCAAAAATTTGCCTTGCTAGCGGAAATACCTGGAGACCGGAAGACTTCACTATTCTTTACATTTTTGGAATGTCTCCAAAATCTAGAGAATTCCCTCTTCATCTACCTCTTTAATACAATCTTGATGGTCTTTGGCTGCCTCCAACTGATCGACCACATCTTGAGCACCCTCTTTAAATTCTACCACCATCTTTGCGGCATCGTGTACCTAGAGAAACATGCAGGTGATACATGACATCTTTTCTCCATCAAAATCTCTAGGGGACCAGAACTGTGCCTCCATTATTTCATCAAACTTACTCAAAACAAAATCCACCAGAGCACATGTCTCGGTGCTAAAGGGATCGACAGCCAAAACCCTTGTGAAGAATGTCGCATAGGAATTTAAAGAATTTTGAATTTCTGAGACTTTACCCTTTAGGGCCACTACCAGTTTCTTTCTTGTCTGAATTTTAAGACCAAGTCTGGAGTGTTGGGCCTAGAGGAACCTGAAATTTTCATCCCCCAAAATTCCTATCTCTGTGACGGCCTCTTCCCCGAAATTCATTATCTCCTTTAGCTCACTCTTCCATTCTTTGTACTTTTCTATCTCCCTCTCCCACTGGGAAAAAATGCCATTTACTTGGCCCAAGATATTGCTAGCCTGGTGGAGGTCCAAGAGTGTAGCTATCAGGAAGTGCCTTACGACTCCTACCTTCTTAGTTACCCAATCATCGACAACTTGCACTTTCTTCTTTATTGTTCTTAGCGTGTTGATTTCACCCTGTGAAAGTGGTGTTCTAGATGTGGAGGCCTCCAAAGGAATCATAGCCAATGACTATGTTAGCTCTGTAAGAATCCCAAGGAGATTGTCATTTGTTTCCTTTTCCTCTTTCAGCTTTTGCACTTGCTTGTCATACCGAGCCTCAATTGCCCAGCTAGATTTTCTTAACAGGTCCAGTTCCCCCTGTTTATCTCTCCTCCCTAGAGGGACCTCTATGATAGTGTATTCCATAGCTCTTACTACTACCTCTTCTGTGTCTGGGGAAGGTGTCATGACCACCATGATGATATTTCCTCCTGGACCAGTCTGAATGGTATGGAACTTTTAGGCTTCTGTGCTTCTTAATTTTGGGCCATCATCTCAGCCAAAGAGAGAGGGGCCCTTACTGCCACTGGGGCCTTTCTCTTTCTTGAATGCACTAGCCATTGTGGTGACAGGGGTGGTCTTACTATTAGGTCCTAGACACTTGGGTCCTCTTCAGGGGTCTGCTATGCTTCCTTAGCATTTGTGGTCACTGTGGACTCTTTTTCTTTGTCCCTAGGGTTTACCACTTCTCCCACCTTAGTGGTATCTATATCCATATTTTTGGGGTTCTCCCCCATATTTTGCTACTGTTGAGCTCCTTTGACATTCTCTGCCAGTTGAATCTCCTCTGAGGGCCTATTTTCTAGAGGGGGCGACGGTGTCTGACCTGGATCTGGCTATTGCGCTGCAGAGACCTTCTTTCCAAATGTCTTATCCTAGGGTAATGGGCCACCCAGGGTGTTTGGAGGCATTTGGAGCATGAAAAATGGGGGTACGGTTGTTCTCAAAGGTCCAGTTTCCCCAGCCATAGTCAACTGCTCATCTTGTATCTGCCTCTCTCCTATCTTGGTCCCCGAGATCGGTGTTTCTTCCACACTTGGTGTTCTTGCCTCTTCTTGCTCCCATGTCTCTTCTTCCCGGGAAACTTCTTTTTCTTGTCTTTCCCCCTCCCTAGGGACATTCTCTACCTCTTGTGCGGTGATCTCCTCCACCACCCTCTCCACATCTTCCTACAAGTTTACTAGGTCATTAGTCTGGAAGATGTCATCAAACATATCGTGGGGAAGGGAGGCCTCTGGAGGATTTTATATTTCAGGGGAGGAAGGGATAAGATCCACAAGAATATTGGCCGATGTTCTAGGACTTGCATCTGTGCTCAGTGGAGGATTATCCGCTCTTTGTTTCCTTCTCTTTGTTTGTAATGGGGCCTCGACATCCAAAATAGCCACACCCTCATCCTCTACCTCCATTGCCCGGCTCATGAGTGTTGCAAGTGAAGGGGAGCCCGAAGGAAGGGCAGATCCCACCAGAGGGACCGTGAGACCAAGGGAAAGTCTGGTGCTAATTGTTTCACCTAGCTACCAATACGACTCAAGATGGGAATTGATTTGTTCAATTATAGGGGTTGGAACCGAGGATGATATCAGGGCTGGGGTGCTCTCTTTTGATTTCCCCTTATCTCTTCTTTGTCTAGGTGTTCCAGAGCCCAAAGCGGATCCCCACAAAATTGGACCATCTCGATGGGTGCTCTTTTTGCAAACCCATGAAAAATATTCATGACTCTGCTTCTCCACATCCTTGGTGATGTCCTCTATTGTCAAAACTTTTGGGGTGTCCCAATCCACTGAAGGGAGAGCCATCTTGTTAATCCCTTTAGATTTATACTCTGGGTCCTCCATGGGCCCAACATCTAAGAAGTCTTTTGGAAAGGTTTGGAGCCCCATGTGTTTTAACATTCCTTTGGTCATCCTCTCATAATGTTGACTCTAGACCTTGAAGTCATCCTAAAAATCTACCCAAAAATCCTCAATGTGAGGCTCATGAGGCACTGATGCCCAAGGTAAGGCTTTATTTATTTTGCCCAGTGGATCAAAATTACTCTGTGCCAAGTAGAAATCTGCCAGCCCCAGACTTTTCAATTCATTGTCAGCCTCTTTGGCCACTGTAAGGCTGCAAGTGTAATTCCCACAAATGATCAAGAAGGGGATGGTGGTAACCTTCTTGAGGCCATAATAAGTATGGACCTCCAGGATCTATCTGCAATACTCCATCAAAATAATCCTATCCCTGTAGTGTTTGGGAAATAGGTAGGGCTTGCCGAAGAACATGATCACCCCAATGTATGTGTGCTATTGAAATTGAATAAAATAATGGCCATATGAACTTAATTAGGACATTGCCTCCTTTGACAGTCGATAAATTGCATCTAGAGTGGGCATCAAAATGTTTTTGTAAATGAAGGTATCATTTACCCAACAAAAATTGGGGAAGCTGGCTTCCCATTGAATGTAGGGAAAATGATCCCAAGGAGCACTCTGGTTGGGTCCTATGCCAAGGATGCCCACTGTCTGTAAAATCCATATTTTGGGTCTTTATTGTGCTAGTTCCCATAGAACATATGAAGTCATGTGGAACTTTGATGTATTACTGACCTTGTTCAGCTGTAAGTCCACATGATTGGCAATAATAGTTTCCCAATCAAAGTCTGCCCATTAGTGGTGATGCCATATAGAAAGTAATACATCTTGACTAAAAAGTACCGTGCATGTGGTTCCCCAAAGACTTGGCATAGGAAGATAATCCTCACTTGTATGCTCTCTTTGAAGTCCACGCGGGGGATCTCCAACCTCATTTTCTTATAATCTTTCTTCGGCATCTTCAGCCAATGGGTATTAAGGTGCTATCAGGCAGCCTGTTGGACCTTATTGAATTTTTGTAGCGACATGGCCTGGGAGATGATAATAGAATTGGTGAACTGGGGGATTCCCAATCCTAAAGAAAATGTGACACTGTCTAGGGACACTAGGGGTGTTGGGTAGCCCATTGGAAGGGAAGCATAAAGTATGACAACCCAGATGGTTATGTTGTAATGTTTTTCCAGAGTGAGGATCAACTCTGGGGATTGCATAGAGAAAGGGAAGCATGTAGCCTTGATTATGCCAGAGGCATCCATGTTATTTTCCATAATGTCTCCCACAGAACATTGATTAAACATTGTCCTGACCAGGCCCTGCAATTTGGACCACAGTCTGACCTCTATGTCGGTGATAAGTTGCAATTTGGAATCCACCTTGGATCCCATGATGAAACCATCCCTTAGATATTTTTCACTGAGTGGGAGCTTCTCTAGTGCTTTCTTGACCATTGTCTTGGTGGCGTCCCTTGTTGAGGTGGATAGGAGTTTCAGACTTCCGGGATGGGAAGATACCTTAGACATGTTGCTTGATTAGTGGTTGGTAGCCTGTAAGACCAGACAACCATTAATACAAATAATCAAATATAATAAATTCTTGGGTTCCAGAGATTTCATCACCATTTCACACTTGTCCTCAAGAAGATGTTAGTTGATATCAAATCCTGAAAATGCAATAAAATAAATAAATTACTTTGAATTTTATCAACACCCGAGGGTCCTGGGGATTCTGGTTCATGCGAAAAATGAGATGAAGACTTTAGGATTACGTAGAACCCAGAGTCCAGAAAAATTGCCTGTTATTGAAATGAATTGGAAATTCACTGTACCAGGCTAACATGGGCTGTCAGATGGTCATGCAATAAATAAAGTAATTACATTTATGGTGATGAATATTTCAACACAAATGAAGTGAATGCTACTTGGGATGGTTTTAAATGCTCATGCATGGGGAATTAATCTTGCCATCAATGTTGAAGTGATGGAAGAGAGAGAAAATGCCACAACTCAAATAGGCAAGGTGACGAGGTCGAGCCCAGGGAACACTAGGCGGGCAAGCTCGAATTTGTCCAAACAATGCAGAGGGCATGGTGAACTCACCAAGAGATGGGTAGGAATCACAAGAATGTAAAAACCAAACAAAAATTTACAAATGACTATATAGGATGACATGCTATGAACATATTAATAGGAGGCTGAAAAATGATGCTTACATAGGCTACCTACAGACTCAAACAAACTGCAGCTAACCTACAAGCCACTACTTAAAAATTTGCAGGGGCTTTACAATCATACACACTATCTTACACTATCTAACAAGACTACATAGAGGGCAGAAAACCCTCTTACAGATCCATCCCACCAATAGGAGGCGACGACGAAGACCTGAACAAAAGGAAAACAAAAACACAAAAACAAAAGAACAAAGAGAAAACCAAAAGAAGAAAGAGAAGGTCCAGAAGGACCTACCTAAAAAATAGAGATGTAGAAGGAAGGGCACAAGAGGTGCTCTATAATTGAACAACTATAGAAATCCACTAACACATTGAGAACACTATAGGATAAATTGAACATGCACAGGTCCGAACTCCAATTCACTGCTAAGCACTCAAATAAAATCGCACTTAGCTTGTTGTTAAATGCATGATTTTCTCTTAATTTTCTTTGAGGGTAAATTATTTGAAGTAAGTGTAACAATGAAAAGTGAAGCTCAATTTATATTCCTTAGGTTAAACACACCATTTAGTCCCACAAATCCTAAGAAAAAGGCAAACCTTCAGACTCTGGGCCCGGGGATGCTGCATGACCACACCCTCCAACTCAAGAAGAAGTAACCACACAAGAATCTTGGGGTCCAAAATTTGAATGGCACGAAGGAACAAAACACTTTGGGACCAGGTCTCATAGTGCAAAAAACCAAAAGGAAACGAAAACAACCACCACGTGGAGGCAAAGGCCAGAGAAAACAAAAGAAGGCCAAAAAGAAACAAAGGAAGAACCCAAAAGTGAAAAAGGGGGACCCAACATTTTTCCAACAAAATGTAGGGATGAGTATGTAGGGCATAAAAAATGGTGACTCACTGGGACCAATGCCTTAG
Organism: Thuja plicata; assembly: GCA_018584345.1. Lineage (NCBI taxonomy): Eukaryota > Viridiplantae > Streptophyta > Pinopsida > Cupressales > Cupressaceae > Thuja > Thuja plicata. Next base: position 340,773 of record MU224273.1, read on the forward strand.
TGCATTTTAGAATCATAGAATCTCTGGTTTTGTAGACCAGGATTCATCATTACCTGAAGCATTTCACTTGCAAGGCATGGGGTGTCTGAGAAAATTTAACTCACCATGATTCAATCCTTCAATCTCTTGTCAGTTGTGAAGTGTATGCTTTGGAAGAAAATCAAGCCAATGATTTTTGGGAGAAATAGAGAGATGACACTGAGTGTAATAGACCAAAATCACTATATCGTGCACAATCCTCCGGATCTTGGAATTCTCTATTCTCTAGCTTTTCTTTTAATTTTTTTTTTGAAGATGGGGATGGTGGTACTCCTTTCACCATGAACCTTAAGATTAGCTAATTTTCATGGCGGTAATTCTTTCACCTTTCCATCCATTTTGAGTTACTGAATGGGAGATATGTTCTAGACCTGGGATATTCTTTTGATTTTTGGATATGACTAATAACCAGTGCAATTGCTCTGCTCTCAAGGATCATGCGATTACTTTCTCTCTAGGATTTTGTATTAACTAATGTCAATACTTTCAAGAGGTGAATCCGATGAAGATTGCACATAACCTTTTACCATGCCTATAAAATAACTCTGGAGTGCAGACAAATCCCACCGTGCTAACAATAGATTCCACACTAACCAAAATGCGTAAGGCACCATTCCAGGGACTAGATGTCATGCGAAGCATACCTGTCTACAAGAAGAGAGAAACATGCTAGGGACCCAAAAAATAAAGATGCACAAAGTGAAAAGAAACCAAAGATAGAAAATAAAACAAAGAAAAGAAAGTGGCCCTAGAGGGCAGCCAAATATCTATAAGGAAAAAACACTCCCAAGGAGTGTTGGAAAAATATTTATAGGCAGGAACATATACATATGATACAACTTTGGGAAATTTACCTCCCGCCTTCACTCAAAGTAATACTTGAGAAACTATCCATTAATGGGTAGTGGAATGGCTTCTCAAGTCATGGTGCTAAGGTGATAAGTGTTGGCCCCACAGATCTCAAAGATTAAATAAGGTCTAAGCCAGAGCCTTTGAAATTTAGTATGCCTTCCCTTCTTCTCATGGGCTTTGTCCCACAAGAGGACTAGGTCTAAAATTTGAAAGGATTTGTATTGGCCTCTTCTGTCAAAACAGTGTTTGACAACTACTTGGTGACATGCAAAATGCTCAAGTGTCGCATCCCTTTGTTCTTCCATTCTCACCAGTTCAAGAGGCAAACCTCCACAACATTATCCTGGGTGTTGAATTCTTGCATGAACTGAAAGATAGGGATTTGTAAGTTTATTGGGAACACAAGATTCTAGCCATAAACCAAGTGAAATGGGGAAGTTCCCAGGGCTACCTTAATCCTGATGTGATCTTCCCAAAGGGAAAACTTGAGCTTCTAGTGCCAATCCCGTGGATTCTTCTCTAGCAAATGTTTGACTAATTCCAACAGGTTCTTATTGGTGGATTCGACGATGCTGTTACCCTGGGGATAATAGTTACTGGAAAACTTCAAGGTGATCTTTCTGATAGGTCCATTCTAAAATTTGTACTGAAGAAAATGTCAGACCATTGTCACACATGATAGAAAAAGGCATTCCAAATCTTGTGACAATGTTCTCTTCCAAGAACTTGATGACTACATCCGCAGTATTGTTTTTGAATGAGATTTCCTAAAACCACTGGGTACAATAATTGGTGGAAGTTAAAATGTACCAGTGGTTGGTAGATGAGTTGGGGTTTATCTCCCTGAAAAATTTGAACGCCCATTGGGTTAAGGGTCAAACCTCAAAGACCAACTGTAAATGCATTTTCAGGTTCCACTCATGAGAAGCGATGATTTGACATGTATGGCACTTCCTTATGTGTGTGAAAATCTTTGAAAATAAAGAGCCAATAATATCTAGCTTGGATAATCTGATGGGCGGTGGCATCAGCTGAGCCATGCCCGGTTCCTTACTGTTTGTGGAATTCCTCTATCATCTTGGCAGCTTGGTCCCTATCTACGCACTAGAGATAAATCCTCTCAAAATTCCTACAGAAAAGCGTCCCATTTTTTATCATGAAGTGTGTGATTTTCAAATGAAAGACATGACTTTTGTTAGGAGGGAGCCCCTCTGGGCACTGGTTGTTGAGTAGTGGGTACACCAGATCGGTATACCATGGATCTTGAGTGATGGACTCCATAGTGTAAGTTTGGCATTCTATGTTCAGAGTGGCTTCCAACATCACTTTAAATAGTCCTTGGCCTTGGAATATTTTCATTAGTTGCATTTCAAGATCATATTCCTAGAGGATGGCCATCCATTTCCCCTGGCATTCGCCCAGTTCACTCTATAGCAATAAAGACTTGATGGCTTGGTCTGGGATAATGACATGCACTTTTCTCCTGAGAATGTAGTCAGGGAATTTCTTCACGGCCTGGACTATAGAAAAGGCCTACTTTCCAATGGTGTGTACTATAATTTGACATTCTTAAAGGGAGAGCTCATGAAATAAATAGGTCATTCTTCTCCCTCAACCTTTTGGGTTAAAACTATGGCAGTAGAGTGTGGCAAAGTGAAGGAATAAATGTGGAATGGGCGGGAATAGTCTAGACTTTCCAAGACCGGTGCCTCCACTATAGTCTGCTTGATTTGGGAAAATGCTCACTTTGCTTCAGAACTCCACTCAATTTTAGTATCTTTCTTCATCATATTGTTGAGTGTTTTGACAATCTCAACAAATCTGGTAATGAATCGCCGGACAAAATTTATCTTCCCGAAGAAAGATCTCATTTCATTCTTACTACTGGGCATTTTCAAATTTAGCAATGCTTCTACTTTGTTAGGGTTGATGTATATCCATTTCTTAGAGACAATATGCTCAATAAATTTCCCTTTAGTGACCTCTAATATGCACTTCTTGGGGTTAAGGGAGATACCGTACTGATGATATCTCTCACAGATCTAAGCGAGGTGGGCGGGATGATCATGTCTATCCTGGGAAAAGACCGTTAAATCATCCATGTAGATGATTATGCATGTATCATCTTAAAATGTAATCACTTCCATTTGGATGAGTTTAGCACCCTCATTTAGTATGTTTGCATAATAGATTTGCATTTTTACATGTTTAGGTGAAATTAGGGTTAGGATCTTATGGATCCTCCTAGATTTTTCCTCTCCATGGCTCTTCTTTCTAGGTAGGACCTATGTATTGGTCCTCCTATGCCTCATCTCACTCTCTCTCTAGGCCTTTTAGGCATTCTTAACACTCTAACTCATTCCCCCACCTTCCTAGGTCCCCGATTGACCTGGGAGCCTTTCTGTCACATCCTGCTGACCCGCCTGAAAACTCAGGACAGGGCCAAGGTCGATCCTGTCCTAGGAGAGGGCTGAGGTCAACCCTATCCTAGGTCAGGGTTCAGGTCGAATCTATCCTAGGACAGGGCCGAGGTCGACACTGTCCCCTGATAGGTGTTGGTTCCCATTTCCAAATCTAGAGCTTATCGGGGTCCAAAACTTGAAATGGGTCCTTGGGTTCGGATGCGAAAGTGTTTTCTCTAATATTTGAATTAATCTATTTTCTACTTATTTGGAAAATGTGATTGGACCATGATTCAAGGTGAAATTTGAATTTGGATCCATCGCATTACCCTAGGAGACCTATATTGAAATCTCTATATAAACACTCTCTTTTGCCTTCATTTGATCATGAAACAAAATCAGGAGATTACATGATGGAATGATGAGGAAAGCAAGTAAGAGGATGATATAGAAGGACAAGCTAGGAGGACATATCATCATCTTCAATTAAAGCATTCTTCAAAGACAAGTTATTGTAGATCTTCATTGAAGCAAGAAGGCTTTCTTTTTAGATCTACCATCTTCAACATTCAAGCATTCAAAGGACATTATCATGGGGTAGCAATTACAGATTGT
>MU224273.1:384579-404226 GCA_018584345.1 Thuja plicata
TTTAATTCTCCTATGTAGGCCTCCTTAGAAGATTGTGCCCTAATTTCATATAAAAGGGAGCATTTCTCTCTCATTTTCTCTAAGCATTACGAATTATCAATTAGGTGATCAAGAGAAGTTTCAAGCACCCATTTCCAAGTTCTTAAGGTGTTCAAGTCTTCTCCTCAAGCATTCAATTTCTCCATTGAAGATCAAGGATTAAATCTCTCAATCCTTTGAAGGGATTAGGTTCAAACATTCAAGATTCATCATTTAAACCCTAGATCTAGCCATCATGGTGGTGTGATCTTCCTTCAAGATCCTTTATGCATCCTCAAGACTCTTTCATCATTCTTCCAAGGTGGATTTCAAGCATACAAACATGAAGGTTTATGGTTTTTAAGCTTCAATTCTTTCATACTTATATATTTGCATACATTTTGAATTACATTAGCATATCCATTGAATATCATAGCTTCATTATTAGATTCAATTCTACTACTTGCTAGCATTCTATATTTTATTGATTTCAAGGTTAATTCCTAAATTAGGGTTTGACTAAGGCAAACCCCTCCCCAACAAAAAACAAACCCTTTTTTCTTGTAGGTACAGGTGTGGGACTATAGATCTGAGACTAGATCTGGATACCCTTTTCAGATTTCTTTTGGACTATGCAAACAGGGACACAATCGGATCTGTGTAGGATAGGGTTGGAAAAAGTGGTACAGGGTTGACCTTTTTCATAAGACAACATTGGAATGAAAAAATATTTTTGGGTTTTGTTCGTCTCTGCATTCTGGTTTGGGATCAACTGTCAGATTTTCTAGAAATAGTCTACAAACCTCAGAAAGTAGCATTCTTTGATTTATGATTTTGTAAGGTTAGTTCTTCCTCCTATCCTTTTCAATTACTTTTATTAAGCATATTTAATCAATTAATTTATAGAATTTAAGATCCCCTTTCTTGTTCTCTTTCCAAATAGTGGATTCACTTGTGTATTAACCCTTCTTCTTGGGTTGATCAAATTGGATCTCCTATTTGTGTATTTGAGGGTGAAAGAAAGGAGCATCTTATCTTCCCCTAATTACCAGCACAATAACAATACAATATCAAACTCAATTAAGTGTAAGATGTGAATTATGGTTAAGAATTTCAACACACTATAACAATTAATCATTCAATAAAACCCCCTTTCCAATCTTTATATGTTATCCTTAACACCCCCTCAATTCACCTCCTTCACATTTTGGTGAACCCGCGAGAGACAACTCCTTCTCTTTGGTGTTAGATTTACATCTTAGATTACAATTTATAAATACAAAAATGCACTTCTTGCATTTCATTCATTATGAAGTTCTTGTGGTGTATGGCTATTTTTCTCATTATGCTTCTTTTAGCATCTCTTTATAGTACCTATGATGTCTATTAGAGTATTATCCACTTTATCATGTTTGTTAATCTTCATGTTTCACTTTCCTATGCTATTTTAAGATTTACCAACACTAGTCTCCCTACTTTAAAAACTTTAATCAAGGATTTGTGTAGTGGACTTATTGTTCTTTTAGATTATGTGAATAATTTGGTAGATGACACTCCATTACCTAATCTTCCTAATCTTCCTAATCCTAATCTTAATATTCCTAATCCAATCATTTCTAATAATCCCACTCCTATTCTTCCATCTTCCATCCCTAGTTCTTCTTCTCATACTTTTGTTAAGGCTCAAACTATGATACAAGACGAGGATGTGAAAGAATTTCTAGATTTACCTCCTCCTTCTTATCCTATCCATGGTGATAATAAAGGAAAATCCAAAGAAACTTCTGCTAAAACTATTGTTCCACCTTACATGACATTCCATCGTGAGCATTGTAATCAATCCTCACCCATAAATGCTATGCAAGATAGGTATACTACTGGATACACTATGGTAGATAAACAAGGTTATAAGGGTTTAGGCCTTGGTGTTAATGAACATGGCATTAAAAACCCGATCAATGTTTCTTCTAAACATGATATGCATGGTATAGGCTATTCATCTTCTCAATTTCATGTGGCTAATATTAATTATCATCCTCCTCTTGATATTCTTCTTCCAACACCTATCTTAGATCATCCTGATACTCCTCAAGATGTGGCTAAGAAAGTATATATCCAGTTAATGAATTCCAAGAAAGAAATCTTTAAACCTATTCTGAAAAATGCCTTACATAAGTACAAATGTCCCTTTCATTATAGTAACAAACATTTACTTTCTGATTGTGTGCATTTCAAATTATATGTTAAAGAAAGGGCTGCTTTGGGAATTATATCTCATTCCCGTGCGGTATTACAATTTCTTCATAATTTTGACATAGGGTATTCCCCTTCTTCCTCTACAAGTTAGACTATATTTTCTACTCTCGTCTCTTAAGCTGGGGGGCAAGAGGTATTCTATTCCAGCCTTGTAGGATCCATTATTCTCTTAGCATGAATGTTTTTTTGAGTATAATTGGTTATTCTTTCTGCATTCTATCCTCATAATTTCCTACACTCATGATATTCTTTCTAGGACATCTATTTTGTAAGGATATCTCTTATTTTTATAACTTTATTGATATAATTTGATATATCCCTTGCCATCATCTCTGGGGGGCAAGGTTTTTTCTCCTTCTACCTCTATCTAAGGATCTACTTTCCTTAGCTTAGTGACATTTGTTTATGTTGCAAACATTATTTTCCTTATAAAGATATATGTTTTGACCATTGATACCTTCTTACTTGAGAGGTGATTATCCTAGGTCATTACCTCTTCTTTATGTTGCAAATTATGTTCTCTATAAACTCTTGCCCTTTCTTTTTGGTTAGAGTTTGTTATCCTTCATTTTGAGATTCCTCATCCCCTTCATGGCAAGGCACTTGATGTTTGAATCTTGGGTCCCACTTTCTTTTCAAAGATGACATTTTATCCTAAGCACTCCTCTATGGTAGGGCTCTTGTTGATAAGACCTCTTCCTCTTTGAGGATCCTTTTTCCATAAGTGACATATCCATTTCACGATTACCTATGTTCTTAGGTGTAAGGGTCAATGCTCTTTGCTAAGAATATGGTATACATTGTTGTCAAGCTGGATATCTCCTTACCTTGTGAAGTAGGTATCCTCTTTCTCTTCCTTATCCTGCCTAGTGGGTAGCCATGATAAGGAGGGGGGCATATATAGGGTCTCCCTTGTATTATAATTTACATTTATTTACATTTCACAGCATGCTAAATCCTTGGAAGGTAACGCACATAAAGTTGCTAAATCCTGAAGAGACACGCATTTTTACTTTTATGTTTGCTAAATCCTTGGAAGGTAATGCACACAAGTTGCTAAATCCTGAAGAGACACGCATTTTTACTTTTATGTTTGCTAAATCCTTGGAAGGTAACACACATAATTTGCTAAATCCTAAAGAGATACGCACCCTTTTTATTTTTACAATATGCTAAATCCTTGGAAGGTAACACACATAAGTTGCTAAATCCTGAATGGACACGCATTTTATATTCTATAGTGATACAAGAATGTGGATCTATGGGTATTTTTTAAAAAGCCGTCAGAAGACGCATTTACAATTACAAGTATAATTTATGGGTGAACCTATTGGGGGCTCTCCCTCCTTGGTGATTCATAGTAAGGTGGGCATCTTACTAGGTGAGGTAATCACTTTTTGTTTTCTCTCTTTTGCTTTCATGCTAGTAGGATTAGATCGTGAAGCTATTTTATCAATGGTGTTGTTCTTGTGTCTTACTTATGTATTCATGTATGTTTTTATGATTGATTGTTCTTTGAATTCATGTCTTTATGTATGTATGTTGAGTTAGAATCCTTAGTCTACGGGCTCATGTCCCTGACTTAGTGATGTTCTACCTCGTTGCAATCCACTAGGATCTCTTTCTTCTAACTTTACCATGAGCACGTTCGATTTCCGTACTCCTGCTAAAGTGGGGGCTTAATGTATCATATTAAAATGGAAGCACTTCTATGTTAAGAGTGTTTAGACGTCCTTAGGGGATGTATTTTACCTCTATCACATCATCCCTTTGATCTGCCTCTCTTTCCATCATTTCATGATCTAATTCCTACATTCTGGGTTGCAGAACTCTGTTTCTGGGATACAGGGACAAGGTCGACCTCAACCCTGACCTAGGATAGGGTATACCTCGACCTTGACCTAGGAAAAGGTCAACCTTAGCCTTTCCCTAGGATAGGGCTGACCTCGACCCTGTCCCAGGGTCCAAATCCCAGGAACTTTCAGTTTCCCAGATGTTGGTCCTCACAAAAAGCTCTCTCCCACTTCTGGGTCGGTTGTTTCGGGTTCCAAAGCGTGGATTCCTAAATTATATTTAATATAGGTCCTCTCCTAGGGGTAAGGGCTTTAATAGGAATTTGATTCTCCTATGTAGGCCTCCTTAGAAGATTATGCCCTAATTTCATATAAAAGGGAGCATTTCTCTCTCATTTTCTCTAAGCATTACGAATTATCAATTAGGTGATCAAGAGAAGTTTCAAGCACCCATTTTCAAGTTCTCAAGGTGTTCAAGTCTTCTCCTCAAGAATTCAAGTTCTCCATTGAAGATGAAGGATTCAAGCTCTCAAGCCTTTGAAGAGATTAGGTGCAAACATTCAAGATTCATCATTTAAACCCTAGATCTAGCCATCATGGTGGTGTGATCTTCCTTCAAGATCCTTTGTGCATCCTCAAGACTCTTTCATCATTCTTCCAAGGTGGATTTCAAGTATACAAACATGAAGGTTTATGGTTTTTAAGGTTCCATGCTTTTATTCTTATATATTTGCATACATTTCAAATTACATTAGCATATCCATTGAATATCATAGCTTCATTATTAGATTCAATTCTACTACTTGCTAGCATTCTTTATTTTATTGATTTCAAGGTTAATTCCTAAATCAGGGTTTGACTAAGGCAAACCCCTCCCCAAAAACAAAAAAAAAAACCATTTTTTCTTGCAGGTACAGGTGCGAGACTGTAGATTTGAGACCAGATCTAGATACCCTTTTCAGATTTCTTTCAGACTGTGCGAACATGGACACAATCGGATCTGTGCAGGACAGGGTTGGCAAAAGTGGTACAGGGTTGACCTTTTTCATAAGACAACATCAGAACAGAAAAATATTTATGGGTTTTGTTTGTCTCTGCATTCTGGTTCAGGATCAACTGTCATATTTTCCAGAAATAGTCTACAGACCTCATAAAACAACATTCTTTGATCTACAATTTTGTAAGGTTAGTTCTTCTTCCTATCCTTTTCAATTACTGTCATTAAGCATATTTAATCAATTAATTTATAGAATTTAAGATCCCCTTTCTTGTTCTCTTTCCAAATAGTGGATTCACTTGTGTATTAACCCTTCTTCTTGGGTTGATCAAATTGGATCTCCTATTTGTGTATTTGAGGGTGAAAGAAAGGAGCATCTTATCTTCCCCTAATCACTAGCACAAAAAAAATATAATATCAAACTCAATTAAGTGTAAGATGTGAATTAGGGTTAAGGATTTCAACACACTATAACAATTAATCAATCAATAAAACCCCCTTTCCAATCTTTATATGTTATCCTTAACACCCCCTCAATTCACCTCCTTCACAGGACCAAACTTGAAACTGTCTCAAAGATAGCACAGAACGTGCCAGAAGGTTAAGTATCCTTGGTACAAATAATCAAAGATAAGGCTAGAACAGCCAAGAGATGACTATTGCGACACAAGGTATGATGACACAGATGAAAGAGATCAAAAAGACATGAGACGAGACCAGTTTAAGTAAGAATCAAGCAATTCTCAACCCAAGAAACCAAGTTTCAGACTGTGTGAAGATGGAGGGCAGAAAAATAGACCCATAGCAAAGACCAGATTTGATAGAAGTACACTTGACTGACAGATTTTAGCTTGCTATTTTGGACAAAAGACTCCAGTTTCACGTGAAGAAATGCTCTTTCGTGCTAAGATTCTCACCGACATGCGTGAAACTTTGTAGTATTCGCACGAAGAATGACACCAGTTGACAGATGAAAAAGATGACAACATAATGGCACTGTTGCCAAATGTCGCGCGATAGTATACTACGTATCATGCGAAGATTCTCACCGAATGATGCGAAGATTGGGGAATGTTGCGCGAAACTATGCAAATGTTAAAAAAGGATGTTTACAGAATCAGACTATTGAGACCAGTTCATGTTTCCCAAGATAAAATCAATCTATTTCCTGACAGATAGTTCAAGTTACAGATTGTTTTGGACATGTTTAAGATTGACAGTTTGTGTGTTTTGATGATAGTTTCGATTGTTCAAATGATACACCCACGTAAGACACATTAAACAAAATGTTTGTAGTACCAGAACAAGAATATCACAATCCTAGGATAGCTAGGACAGTATCTGTTGAATTTCCACTTGAACCAAAGTTCAGCTACGCTTACTCTTAGTAGATAACTTAGAAGCTTGGAAGCACGGGCTCCTCCTTACATATGCACTCACTTCTCAGGCATACCAAGCTTTGAACCCCAAAGGAATTGCTTTCCAAAGGGCTGTTATCTCTACTAAAAGCCATAAAAATGTGGGGCATCTTAGTCGGTCTCTGACCTTCTGCACCAACAGATAGAGGGTTGTTGGAAACTAGAACAACATTTTGTAGTAAGGACATCCATTCAGGTGGTTGTGATCAAGTCATTTTCTCAATAAAGGGGGCTCTCCCAATCCGTTCAAAGCAAGGCTTTCACCTTAACGATGTTAGGACTTTAACGCACCACTAGTGTACTGGAGGAGATTTTGGTTGCCACAATGAATTTACACCTGTCTATTGTGACACTAATCACAATCGCATTTTTTGTATACCAGTTTGGAAGGGCTTGGCTTTAGCATATTACTGGTTGGACATCCACTATCACCAGCTCTACTAAAGCTCTCAGGAGGTAGCCACTCTAGAAGAATCACATGAATTTCTCTTACACCCAAGATCCACAAAAGTGAGGGGAGAGGATACGTTCATGTAGTTCTTAGGATTACAATCTAAAAAATACTTCAATCACGTAAGACAATGATTCATTTTAAGCACCAACCGAAGTGTGTTTTAACTACCAAAAACATATATACGAAGTTGTGAAAACATGCAAGGTCTTCAACAAATGTCTTGGAATAAACCCATTAGTAGTTTGTAATGCCTTTCTTCATTTCAACATCCTGTAATAAATGCATTAAAAGTTTTATGATGGCTTTCTCTTTATCTTAGCATCCTGCAAACCACTGTTAAGCTGTAATAAATAAGATAATCAGAGAACAACAAAGCCCAAAACTTGTCAGCATTAAAAAAAATTAGAAAATTAGAAATCTTATTGCATATTCAGAAAGTAGATAAAAAATCATGCACTTTCAAAAAAAATTGCACTAAAAAATGTTACCGTATGAGCCCGTACGAGGCTTCGGAAGCTACAAAATAGAGGATTAGACAGGTACAGTGATGAAAACCTATAATTTATGATAAATCTGTGACTAAAATCAATAAACTAAGAAAAACCCAGAAATCTTCAGACAATTCTACCCAAAATTTAAAAAAAAAATGCACTCAATTTGGACCTAAAATGAGCAAGATATGATTGTTTAAAGTTAGACTGCAAATTCAAAAAGCTCAATGGTGAAGGCTAAAAAATTTTCAAACCATGTTGACGTCATCAACCTGTGAGTTTAAATTTGATGGTTTCGTGGCTATCACAGAAGGTCATGGGGAATGATTATTTGATGGCCGTCAAATTTAACATAGTGAAAAAAATCTATTTTTTTTTTTTTTAATTTTTGATTTTTTTTTTTTTTTTAAATTTTTTTTTATAGATTTTTTTCAAAAATCTGCCTCGGGCTGCGTGTAGAAAAATATGAAATCTACCTTGATTTTCATGCAATGGGGTTGTACGGCCTCTTTGGGCAAAATATTTTTGCCACAGATTCAACTTTTGACAAGTATAGGCATGTTTACAGTTGTTTTCAACCGAAACGATGCTCTAGACGCGATGGTGGAGTCAGATTTGGCTCAAAATGAGAGATTCAAAAATACTAAGAGAATAATAGACAGAAGATAGAAGAAATTTTCAAACTTGCTCCACGCTAAAACAAAGATGAAATGCGTTGTTTTACCTGCAAAATTAGAGTACAAACATGATCCTAAGATTTTTAAAATTAATTCAAATATGATGACAGAAATAGATGTTCTGCCCCACGGTGGGCACCATAAATGTATGTGGTAAATTTGGCCTTGTTAATTCACCATACACTTCAACATAGTCCTTCTTCATCAGATACACACAAGACTAAATATGAGATTATTCATCCTGTCTGCCTGCATGATTTGACTTGTTGCCTTCTATCCAAACGGGGTTTCAGAAATAGCTCTTAGAATGAGAGTCTCACAACCATAGACCAATCTAGGAATGAAGGATTTTTCTCCATGAATGCAATACAATGCAAAGTTATTCTAAGAATTGAAAGATGTAAGATAATCTAAGACATGATTTCAATGCAATTATTCTAAAAATTGAAACTATCTTATTGCAAAAATGAGATTATTCTATATGAGATTATCAAGAAATGTGACAGTAATTCAATATTCTAATAATGCATGAAAGTAAGTGGGGTTTTGAATGAGTAATGAGAGTTCTTTTATAGACTCAGAGGTTGTTCAGAATAGAAGCTTTCCTTTTTGAAATAAAACAGATAGAAAAGCCAGTTTAAAATAGAAAGCTTTATTTAAAAGAATACAATAAATTGTTTTCTCTTTGCTTTAACTGTTTTCTTTCTTTGATTTAATTCTATTTTATTTGATTTTAATTGTTTTCTTTCTCTTTAAAGCACAATTAATTCAAAGATTCTATTTCTGAATAGAGATAAGATTTTTGAGAGAATATTCAATTAATTAAGTAAATATGACCTCATAATTGTTTTTTCTCAATTATCTGAATAATTTAATTTAATTATTGAAATGAGGATATTTATTTAATAATTGAATATTATTTAATTTCTTTTTTATGTGTCTCAGCTAAAGAGGGTGAATTTAATTTAATTAAAGTGCTAGGACTTTATAATTAAATTAATTCAATCATAAGGCTCGTTTAGCCAATAGGAATTAAATATAATGTATGATTAATGCAGATTTAAGATTTTCCACATTTGACGCTTAGATTGAGTAGAGTTAGTTAAAACTCAGAATTGCCTAGTACAATAGGACTTTGATGATTTAGAAGAGTGACAAATGCAACAAAATTGGTTAGGGTTGCAAGTTGTCAATTTTGGGGTGTTACAGTACCGGCCACCAGATATTGTATTATATTTAAAGTGTAAAGTAAGTAATGTTTAGGTTTAGGTCAAGTGATATGTATAAATAATAGGTCCGACCTCATTCCAAGGGTCGACAAAATTGATGATTTTGCAGTCCATAGCTAATATAAATCTAGTTTTCTCAGTTCTTAGTCACAGAGCTCAATGCTCCATAGTTTTAAGCTTTTAGTAGTTGAATTCTCCCTTGGAGCCACCATTGTACCATGCACCAGTGCTTGCTAGAAAAGATGTTAATGAAGAAGGACGAGTTCTCTCAATGATGTTGTTAGCATTCTGTCTTCTGGGTTAACGATATTTTATACTTTTTGTTCTTCATGTCCTTTGCTCTGATACTTAAAGTAGATTAACAACCTCCTTTCCTTTTCTACTGATAAAATATGAACTGATGGTTGTATATTTCTTTGGTATTTAGTGTAGTATGTTAGAGCATTGTTGATGTTTTGAATATTTAGTATAACTATAGGTAGATAAAATCTTTCTAACTCTGTAGTATCTTTTGAAGTTTATTTTTTAAATGAATGCGCACTTGTAGGAAACCCCACTCACTTGAATCCCCGGAGAAGACGATTTGAAGATAACCGACTATCCCCCTCAAACAAAATAGTCACATCTCCCAATTGAGCCCCGCACTGTTGAGACCCAACTCTCACGTGCTTGGAGTCTTGGGGAATCTCATTTCCCTAGACAACCTTTACATGCGAAGTTGGCCGGTACCCCAGTACCCCGATACCTGGTGACAACTTACCCCTGTTGGCGGATCCAGTCACAAAGTCCTGTCAACAGGTTCCTAAAAGAGCTTACCAAATGAGATGAAAGTCATATTCATATTCTTATGGTCATAGTGGCACCAGTAAGGATTGTATTGACTCTGAGTTCCACAACGCTCAATGATAAAAATATATCTCTTTTGCAGTTCTTTCACAAAAAGCTAGTGACCTTTAGTTGCATTGCATTGCATTTTCATGTTAGATTAATTGCATTATTTAGAGTAATTTTCCAAGTACAAGGGGGTTCATCATTTTGGGGTTACATAAAATTCAATGGTTTCAAATCAATTATGTGAGATTATCTTTTGCATTCATCACATTAATCATTAATCATTATTTATACATATCTTGAGTGAAAACAAAAAGACAAGAAAAGATACATTAATCATTATTCATTTATCCTTCATCTTTAGATATGCATTTTATAAATTAAGTTGCATACATCAAAATCCAAAAAGATAGTTGCATTCATTTTACCATTGCCCTAAGTATTGCATCCATATCATTGCATTGCATAAACCATACATCACCTTAAAATCAAAATCATATAGAAATAGTTGTATAATCATCATTTGCATCCATCTATCTATGTCATATTATAAGACATTACATCCACAACATAAATAAAAAGTAAGTGCATCATAGACATCATGTAGACATGCATATAAAGAAATCTCACATCACAAAAACATCAAAAGGAATCAATCAAAGAGCATCATAGATAAATTTCCATCATAAAATGTCTATAACAAATTAGTATATCAAAGATACATCAACAAAATGATCCATACATCAAAGTCCTGATCAAAACTCCATATGATACATCAATACAATATCTGGATATCAATCTCATATCTCAAGACCCAGTTGGGGCACTAGATCGATCTCCACCAGCCCCTACTCCATCTCCTAACCCATCAAGACCCCTGTCACCTACTCTATCCTAAGTGGAAGGTGGTGCCTGACTCATGCTAGCACTCATAGGTAACTGATCTAAGGTAGCCAAGAACTGATGTAACATCATGGTAACCTAATCTAATTGGCCAGTAACTGCAGTCATCCCTTCCTATAATCCTCGCACATATTGTACTAAGTTGTCAATGATAGGAGGAATTAGAGGTTCTTGAGATGTCAGAGGTGCCTAAGGGGCCTGAGGTGCTAAAGGAACTTGTGGTATCACCTGTGCTTCACTAACCTATGGATCCACCTGAGGGGGTACCTATCCCTATCTTTGTGGAGATGCTCATCTCTACTGATCATGACCCTATAAAGGAACCTGCCTAGCTACCTGCACTCGTCTATGTCTCTATCCTACCCAAGCTGCAACTGGAATGGCTTGAACTTGTCTCTACATTAGAACCTGTACTCATCTCTGTCTAGGCTGACCAAATCCACCACCTCAAGCTCTAACATGTCAACCCCACATCCAAGGTCCTACAGCTCTCTGTACTTGAGGTACTCTCTGTACTCTCTACCTCTGAGGTCTACCACCATCACTGTCATCATCTCCATCTCCATCATCAACAAATAGCTCATCAACATCAGGTATAGGCTCTATCGAATCTATGAATTTAGTGAAGCAATGTCATAGAAACCACTCTCGATACTCAGCGGACATCCCTGCATCAACTACATGACTCATCATATCCCATTTGACATACCCTAGCTAATCAATCTGTGCACATGCAAACTTATAATCCACCTGAGCTCCCCACATGGATCACTTTGCCTGAACTCTCACATACAATGCCATACCCTGCTGCATATCTTGCACTCGACCATACGAACGGAGAACTCTCCCAAAGCAGAATGTCTCTATACATAGTGGTGATTGACCAATCATCCACGAAGGGGAAAACATATATGGAAGCTCATCATCATCCTCTCTCCATCCATCGCAGCCCAAGTATGGTCTCCATATGACCTGATCAATATCATCGATAGTCCGACACTAAAACTCAACCTTTCCCAGACGATATTGGACAATCATGCCATCATAAAAAAATGCGTATAGATATCCTTGAGCTTGTACTCATGCTGATATGGGTCTAGTAATTGAGATATGCTACCAGGTCCATAGCTGTAATAATACTGCACCTGCAGAAATAGCCGCACTGTGCTTGTATACAACCTTGTGTAAATCATGATACAACTGTGCTAGCACGCAAGATCCCCAGACTAATCTCTGAGGCTGAGAAATCAAGTCCTCTAGAATCCGCTCCCATCCGACTGAAAAACCATGACCTCTCTTATCTGGTAAGAGAAGTCTACCAATCACTGCTCCTAGCAAAGTTGGCAAAGTAGGAAATGAAGCGAACTGCGCCCATGTAATGCTATCATCACCAATTATAGCATCTCTGAACACCCATCTACATGTGCTACCATTATAGACTTGATCATAGTAAACCCGCTCTCCATGGGTTAGGATCCTCAATAATCCATATACGTCCTCTAGTGTGATGGGTAGATGAACTCATTTAAATTATTGACCAGGGAGCGTAGACTTGAGATGATGACAACAAAGTATATGCTCTAATCCGTTCTAAAATCCATCATTATAGTAAATGGAAAATGCTTGAAAGGAATTAAATTAGGAAATAAAATGTCAATAGTGTAATCTAAAGATGAAGTGACTTGCTGAAATAGTAAGTTTAATCCTATGTTGTAGGAATGATAAACTAGCTAACTACCTTTGCTACAGGAATAACCACTGGTACTGTCACTAGTGGCTGCAGGAGCAATAGAGTCCTACTTGCTTCAAATAACTTGCAATCTACTTACTGAAATAACTTGCAACCTACTTAACTATGAGTTAGATTCACCTCCCGTGTGGGCCCCCATGGAAATGTGAATAAACAAGATCTCAGATACTAGAAGTTGAAGCTCTCATAATTTATTCATAAAAAATGGATTACACAGGATACAGAAAATAAGACTGTATATCTCCTTCTAAAATACAATAAAGTACTGTAATAATAATTCTCTATCTATCGACTAACTACTAGGAATAGAACTTCTAGCTTATTTAATAATAACTTGAAACAAACTCCTATTGACTAGGACTTCACCAACATTAGGGATATGGCAGTCATCAAGAACATGACCAACAACTTAAACAGAAGGAACAAACTACATTTATACTTTCATGAAATCTAGGAACACTCTGCTGCTAGATTGACTCCATCATGACTGTTTCAGCTGTGATTCATCCGCAATAGGACTTATTCTCACCCACAGTAGTAGAACCATTATGAGCTTTGCAACGGTTGGTCCTTTTAGAGAATTACTCTGTTCCTCTTATGTTGACTCCTTCCTTATTCATGGATCCATTGCCTTTGCAAAAATGGTTAGTACGTGTACATATCCAAGATAGAGAATTCATAACAAGTTTATTTACTACCTCGCTCTTCATCATATGGCTACAGGAAACCCACCTAACTTAAGGTAAGATAGAAAGGTATCATATTTAATTCCATATATCCATATAATCACATAGATAGAATATTTAAAAAATTTCTTTTAAAAACATTTCACATATATTTGCATACACCCATAGATATAATAGTTCTAAAATATTAAACAGTCTGAAAAAGTATCATGAAAACATATGAAGTCTTTCAAAAGTAGCCATAAAACATATGAAAATATAAAACTATATGGCCCTATCTCGGCCTTATCATTCCCCCCATCTTAAGCCTTTGTTGTTCCTCAAGAAAAGAGGTAGTTCTTTAGCTTGGCGTGCATTTTGAGATCCACAACTATTTTCTGACCAACTCCTCCATCAGCAAAACTCCAATAAAAATCATTTTTGTCCCTATATGCTTCCCACCTTCTAACCTCTGCTTCCATGTCATGATTTTCCAAGTTTCTTGAATTAGGAAGAATAGGTGAAAGAAGAAGAGGTGGTTGGAAAGTTAATGGAATCCAGTAGCTTTTCTTTTCTCTGCCCAACATGACATACCCGGGAGCACGCTTATTTTCCATTGCAAAATTAAGCTGTGAATAGGGTTCCTTATTCCTCATATCTGCTATCATAGTAATCTAGCACCATTGGAGGGATTTTGTGGCCTTAGCTAATTTAGTTTCAACCATCTAAGTGTATTCATTATAGGCTACATCCCTGAGAGGGTTGATGATCTTTTCCCCAGAGTCTGACTGTGCTAACTTCATCCAGTCATAATAGTATGTTTTGGGATCTTTAGCCTCTGGCCGTAAGTGTAGAGGAATTTCATCCTCTAATTCCCTATAAATTTTAGCTTGAGACTCCCTACTGATCTCATTATGTATCCAGGACATGAGTTCCCTAAGCTAGATATCTCCGACATAGGGTAGTGGATTCCAAACCCTATCGCTAGGTACAGCTAGATTATGCAGGAAGAATTCACATAGTAAGTTTTGTATGGTTGCAGGAGAATTATGGAAGGCTTGAAAAAATTTAATGGGCTCTTTTAACAAAGGAGACTTTCCCCTGACTATATTGGTCAATTGATAATTCAATAATTGTTCCTTAAGAAAAATGGCATATACTGGGGAAGGGGAACTATAGCTCATCAGGTCAGGGATAACTGATGTTACCTTAGCCAATCTTTCTTAGAGCTGTTCTACCTCTTCCTCCTTCTCTACCAACTCCTGAAAAGTTTGATCAATAACCCAGTTTAAATCTTTCTTCTGCCTTTACCATTGTTCTCTTTCCATGATTAATTGATTAACTAACTGAAAAATAACAGAGAACAGAGTTACAGTACAAGGTACCTCTGGTAACTCACCTTCATCATTATTTTCTCCTGCGGATCCATCATTTCCTGTAGCTGCATTTCCCAAAAACTTTGAATGAATTATGATGGCCCTTTCTGGATTACTATATTGCTGAGCTATAGAAACTAGTTTGTTTAACTCCTGATCTAAAACTTGCTCGGCCATCACGTCAATGCTAGGGTTTTCTCTAAACAGATACTCCCCTTCTACTGTAGGAGGTGTATCTCCACTTACAGCAACACCAAAATTGTCTTCAAATAATGTGGTGAATTCGGCATACCTTCATTAGGAACAGGGTCACCCTCAGAGAAGTCATCATTATTATCTGCTTCAATGAAATCATCACTAATTTGGGTTTCCTGGGTAGATGAATCCCTTCTCTGGAATCTAAATTCTTGCTCCTCAGAAGTAGAATCATCCTTAATTACTACACATTCTTCGTCCACAACAACCTCAGAAGATTATTTACCTCTTGATGGTTCTTCTAACTCATGAGAACCAAAGTTGACCGCTGCATTTTCTAGCAACATATCTGTGGCCATACCCTTCCTTTGACTGCTGCTTCTTCGTAAAGGAGTTTCCTCCTTCCTATTAGCAGTATTTTGCTTTCGTGAAGTACCTAAAGATGTAGGATCCACTTTCTTATCAGAGGTAGATGACTTTTATTTTTCCTTCCCTTTTTCAGCAGGGGTAGAAGTTGTATCATTAGAAGGAGGAACAATTTTCTCCTGGACTTCTTTCTCTAAAATTTTCTGTTTGCCCCTATTTTGGGATGAACCAGATGTAGAAACTTTAGTAGGATGCCTAGAATTTTTAGTCCTAGGATTCCTTGCTGAGGACAAACCTGCTCCTAATTCCTCAATGATTTTAAAAACCCCCTGCTCTGTTTGGAGTCTTCTGCCAACCCTACTCCCTAACAGTCTTAGGGTTTCTTCTAATTTCCCCTCCAAGAATTCTTCCCATGTTACATTAGGGTAGTCTCGTAATTCCTTCTCTACTATAAGCTTAATGAGACAATTATGGGAGACATTGTTAGGCTTACCTTCCTACACCACCGCAGCTCTTTTCTGCAAAATGTTGTAGAGGAAATTTGGCACATTGATAGGTCTATTGTCATGCCTTAAACAACTCAGGAATTTGAAATGTATTGCATGTAGATAGGCTTGTCAACCCTCACAGGTGAAATATTTGATCACAAAAACCGCACACTGCTTAAAGGTTTCTGGTAAAGACAATCTGTTGGTGCCTTGTTTCTTGTCAATCTCCAGTGGTGGGTCTGTGTGTAGAGTAAACTGTGCTCTCGCAGTTGCTAGGTCAAAATTCTCTGGAAACTCCTCGCCTTCCTGCGGTAACCCCATTACTTCTGCTACAATTTCTTGTGAAAATGGTACCCTTAGTCCTTTAACAGTAGCTACCCCGTCACAAAGTGTGCTTAAGAATTGTAATGCTACCTCCTCATTCTGGCTAGTGAGCTTTAGAATGTAATCCATCCATCCTCTGGCCTGGAATAATAGCCTACAGTCTTGATTGTTTAACAGAACATCATGAACCATGGGTTCACAATGAATTAAATTTCCGCCCATGTCTTCAGAGTTTGAAGGATACACACCACAAGAATGTACAAGCAACGTAGAGATGTTTTACAAGCTATATTAAGAAACTTGCAGAGAAGGTCAGAAAAACAAAGCTGCAAGAAAATGGAAAGTTCTGGACTTTGAGATTTCAAATGCTAAATGGAGAAATGAATGCATATCTATCATATCTCAAAATATGTAAATATTCATGATTACTCAACAGATGTCTGTATGGACACCTTGGCTAGCTTATTTGTGCAAATTTAATCACTCATTTTGAGGCTGTCCAATCAAGGGTACAACATGTAATATTTGTGAAAAAGGTACAAGTTTTGTAAAAAGTTTTGAAAAAAATATCATACAATATGTGCATAGTTATATAGGACAAATCACAAATTTTCTCCTCCCCCCAACTTAAGTACACCAAGGGTCCCACCATGGCGCATATGACAAGAGCGAGGCTAGTTAAAATGAATTAATGAATTTAAATGTCAAGGAAAAGTACACACACCTGATAACGTAGTGGCAGCTCTACAAAATGAATGAAGTGCCATCCGACATTGGGAAATGATGAGGTGGAAGGGTGGCAAAAAAGAAAGAATGAAATGAATGTTTATTGCAGAGAAAAGTACTTTCTAGAAGAAAGTAATTATTATGGGGTGATGCGACCAGTTTTTAAAGTGAAGGCCGAATATGAGTGAGGGGCTCACATTCTTGTGCTACAGGAGGGTCGTGAACTGCAGTGCTGGTAAACTGCTATAGGAACTCAAATTTTCTCTGTGGTTTATGGTACAGCTTGAGTCGTTGGCCATTAACTAGTAGCTTGAACCGAATAGGGTCAACAATCGACAACTGCACAACACCATTTGAAAATATAGCAATTATTTTGTAGGACCCTAACCAGTGGGTTTGGAACTTACCAGGAGTGTGGTGATATCTGGAGTCATACAAGAGAGCCTAGTCATCGATGGCAAATTGTTTATCTTTGATAAGCTTGTCATGCCACTGCTTCCTCTGTTGTTGCACCAACTCGGTGTTAGCTAAAGTAGATTTCCTCCATTCATCTAGACTGTTCAAGGTGAGAACATGTTCCTGTTGAGCTACAATGAGATCAAGGCTAAGCTCTAATGCTATCTGCAAGGTTTTATGTTCAAACTTGACTGGTATCATTGTCGTTTTTCCATAGACTAGTTGGAACAGGGTGAATCTTGTAGTAGACTTCCATGTAGTGTGATAAGCCCACAATACTTCAGGAAGCCTAGCTGCCCAATCCTTCTTATGAACAACCATGGTTTTGGAAAGAATGGCCTCCAATTCACGGTTAGTGACCTCAACCTGACCATTAGCCTATGGATGGTAAGGAGATGACTTGGCATGATGAATGTTGTATTCCTCCATCAAAGCAGCAATGAGGTTGGATGTGAACTGTGCCCCTTGATCAGAGACAATTTCCCTTGGAACACCAAAGCGGGTAAAGATGTACTCATACAATAACTTAGCAACATTATTGTCTCTTGGATGTTTCAATGGTTTAACTTCAGCCCACTTAGTAGCATAATCAGTACATACCAAAATGTAAGACTTACCTTGAGAAGAAGGATCAATTGGACCCACAAAATCAATGCCCCACTTATCAAAGGGTGTGACCACCACCTGTGGCTGCAGGAGCATCTCATCGGTCTTAGTAGGCTTCCCCATTCACTAGCACCAATCACATTTCTTGGTGTATTAAGCGGCATCTTTGTGGAGAGTCAGCTAATAATACCCTATAGTTAGAATTTTGAAGGTCGTCCTTTTGGCTGCAAAGTGGCCACCGCATGGCTCATCATGACATGCTCAGAGGATGTCATAAGTCTCATCCTCATGAATGCATTGTCTCATAACTTGGTTTGGGCTAGTGTAAAACATGAAACCAGCAATCCAAGAAAAGTTAAAACTTTTCTCAACAAGTAGCCGGCGTTCCTTGAAAGAAAAATGGGTCAGAGTTTGACCAGTTGTAAGATAATTGGCAAGATTAGTGTACCATGGATTGTGTGCTTGCAACAGAAACAAATTTTCATCTAGAAAACTATCATTTATGGCTGCAGGATCATTAGGAACATGCAAGTGAGAGAGAAAGTCAGCCACAATATTGGCTTTCCCGGGCTTGTCGATGATGGTGATGTCAAATTCCTGCATGAGTAGCAGCCAATGAGCCAACCTTCATGAGATAGCTGGTTTGTTCATCAAGTATCGGATTGTAGAATGGTTAGTATGGACAAAATCTGGTACCCAGTGATATAATGCCTAAACTTGTTCAGGGCATAAATCACTGCAAGCAACTCTTTGTCGGTCACTGCATAATTGAATTCGGCCCCCTACAAATTCTTGTTGATAAAATAAATGGTGTGCTCAATTGCATCTTCTTGTTGGCCCAATACTGCCCCAATAACATAATCTAAGGCATCGGTATGAATGTGGAATGGCAGACCCCAATTTGGTCTGCACCGTACGGGTCTAGTGGTTAGAACTTCCTTCAGCTGCAGGAAAGCCTTATCACACTCAGAATTCCAAGTAAAATTAGAGTCCTTTTTTGACAGATTATAGAGGGGAGCTGCAATTTGGCTAAAATATTTGATAAACCATCTATAGTACCCAGCATGTCCGAGGAAACTCCAGACATCCTTCTGCTTCTCTGGGGTGGTAAGAGTACTGATGACTGAAATCTTGGCGGGATTGACCTGGATGCCATGTGAGGAAATAAAATGTCCCAACACGACACCTTCTTCCATCATCATAAAGCACTTCTCACTATTGAGAGAGAGATTATAGTCCTGACATCTTTGGAGGACCTTTTCCAGATTGTCCTTGGCTTCATCAAATGTGTTCTCGTAGGTAGTGAAGTCATCCATGTAGATTTCCATACAATCGGAAGATATGTCTAAAAAGATATTGATGACCACTCTCTAGGAAATGGCAGGGGCATTACATAAGCCAAAAGGGAGGATAGAATATGCAAAAGTGCCCCAAGGATAGGTGAAGGTAGTTTTCTCCTGATCCTCGGGAGCTATTTGAATTTGGTTGTAACCACTGAACCCGGTAACCGGACATAATAACCCAGCCAAAATAACCCTGGACACAATAACCCCGCCATAATAACCCAAGGACACAATAACCCAGGGTCACAATAACCCATGGACAAAATAACCCATGGTCAAAATAAC
>MU224273.1:404657-423962 GCA_018584345.1 Thuja plicata
CTTTTAGAGAATCAAGAAATTCTTCATAATTTTTAATATATACAATGCCTCTTCAATTTTTAACAAGTCAAAAAAATAAGAAATTACTCATTTTAAATGGTTACACATTTTTGCTTCATCGAGAAGGCATCAATAAAATGATCTGGCGTTGTGCAGAATATTTTATAAATAAATGTTCAAGTCGGTGCTATACTACAACACAAACAAAATCTACTAATGTGATTAGCAGTATAGGACATAATCATGCTCCAAAAATTGAGATGATCATTGTCAAACAGAAGTTGAATGAAATAAAATAGAGAAATATATGGTTGGACACACTACACAACCAAGCAGGAAGAAATACTGTGAACTCAAAGAAAGACTAAAAAGACTTGTTGATGGTTATGACAATAATAATATTTTAGATTATATAAGAGACATTGCTCATAATTTGACACTTTAATTGAAAATTTGAATAAAAATGTTTTTTAGAAATATACTTGTAATTTATAAATTTTGTTTTCCTTTCTCTATAATCTTATGGGGTTATTTTGTCCTTGGGTTATTTTGACTGCGGGTTATTTTGGAATGGGCTATTATGACCCTGGGTTATTTTGTCCTCGGGTTATTGTGGCCGGGTTATTCTGTCCAGGGTTATTTTGGCCGGGTTATTATGTCCTGTAATCACTGAACCCATCCAAGAAGGAAAAATACTTCTTTCTTGCTAGGTTGTCTAGGACTTGGTCTATGAATGGAAGTGGGAAATGGTCCTTTTTAGTGGCCATATTGAGCTCCCTATAATCCACACAAATGTTCCATTTACCTCCTTTTTTGGGCACTATGACAAGAGGTGACACCAATTGGCTGTCAGAAATTAGATAGATGAACCTGACATTAAGGAGCTTTTGGAGCTCAATTTTGACTATATCCCCGAGGATAGGATTGACTTTTCTTTGTGGTTGCCTAGCAGGTTTATAATCTAGACTTATGTAGATCCTATGGGTACAAAGCTTAGGATCTATCCCTTTCATGTCGGTGTAATCCAAGGCAAAGGCCTATTGGTTGTCCTATAGCAGCTGCAGGATATCTGTTTGGTGGGGTAATGACAGGTCAGAGCTGATATTCAATTCTTTGCCAGGGCTAATTTCCATTTTTATGACCTTATCCATCATGGCCAACTCAGCAATTGGCGGTGAAGCCAGTTCATGGGGTAATAGGAGATGGAGATAGCTGGAGGATAGTGAATATGGAGATGTATGTGGAGTGGTCAAAATAGTCTCTAAAACACAGTCTGATTGTAGACACATCTGGGAATCTATGTCGTAGTCATTAGTGAGGAGAGATGAAATTATCTCATCTTTTTCCCTAGAGGCTAGAAATGGCTCTCTTCCTATTACCATGAGTTTCTGGATTGAGTGGGTTTTGAGATCAAGTTCATCTAATTCTGGCCACATGCCATCCTCATCTTGCAGCATGGGTTGAGAAGGGGAGTATAGTGTCAAGTTTTTGGTGTTGACGCCATTAGAGATGGTCATCTTTCTTGACCGACAAGCTATGAAGGCATCAGTAGTGGCCAACCATGGTCATCCTAAAATTAGAGGGTACCCACCCATATCAGCTTTAGGGGAGAGAACCAAAAAGTCTACGGGATACTCCCATGAATGTAGGGTGACTATCACATCTTCAATTACCCCATCAGGTTTAATAGTGGAACTATCAGCCAGTTGCAAAATTGTTTGTGTGTCACGGAGACCAGCAATGTTTAGATTGGACAGGACTTCTTTGGTCATGACATTTATAGATGCACCTAAATCCACTAAGGCATTTGGAACTTGTATACCTTGGATGGTAATCGTAACCACAGGACTTCCTGGATCGGCATACTTGGGTATAGACAACTTGTCTAACATAAGATCAGAGAGCTGGCCAACGACATGAATGGTCTTAGGATCCTTTTTCCTCCTTCCTGGTTGTTTAATGCATGCCTCCCGAATAGCTTTAGTATAGGTAGGGACTTCCTTGATAGCATCTAGGAAAGGAATATTTACCGTTATATGCTTTAATTGATCAAGTAAGTTTGCTATAGCATGGTTTACTATGGGTTCAGCTTGTTGAGCTAATCTATGAGGAAATGGAGGCTCTTTGGCTACAAGAGTCGACACATCTTCATGGTCAACAGGAGGCTCTTCCACTTTGGTTATGACAGGGGGTTGTGGTGAAGCAAGGATAGTTCTTGAACTGAGATGAATGTCATGCAAGCCATAGCTCTGCTACTGAGCTGGTGGTTTGTTATTGGGATTGGGATTAGGTTGTGCGGGCAGCTGTGGTGGCTTATGAGGATTATTAGCTACTACAGGAGGAGGCATGAGATATTTTTTCTGTGGAGGAGGCATTATGGCTTGCTGATTAGGCTGATTAGACCATTGATGGGGCTGTTGCCAGCCCTGCTGAGGCTATTGCCAGCCCTGCTGGGGCTGTTTCCAACCCTACTGAGGCTGTTGCCAACCCTGCTGGGGTTGTTGCCAACCCTGCTGGGGCTGGTTCCACCCCTGTTGGGGTTGCTGCCAATTATTATATCCTCCAAAATTATGGGGACCTAAATTTGGGAAACTCTGTCATGGATTATTATTGCTAGGAATTTGAAGAGGATCTTGAGGCATACCTAGTCATGGGGCCCATGGCCTGCATTGAGTGACATATAGCACCTCCCTGTTCTCATTGATAGCTTTGAACTCCGTAGGCATCGGCTGGGACTCTACATTTGCAATGGTCTTGCATTTGTAGCTCTGCTTTTTCTCCCTACAATGCGGGCAGTATTCAGCGAGCATAGCATCAACATCCTCCTTCTTCTTTCAAGCTTGCATGGTATCCAACTGAGTAGTGACATCGTTAATGATGTCCTGCTTGAAGTCTGATAGGAGATTAGAAAGTTCTATCTGGGATACCCTAGAGCTAGCAGACTTGTGTGGTAGGTCTCAGACTCCTCTACCCTTCTTGACAGTGGCCTGGGAGTAGTTCAAGTAGATATTTTTGATATCATCCCAATTTTTTTGTGTAACATCACCTCCAGCCATCAGGTCTAGACCTTCAATGCTTCCTTCATTGACACCTTTAATGAAAATGTGTTTCTGAGAGTCCTCATTCAGTTGATGTTGAGTGTTATGCTGCAGGTTGTAGATGAACCTCAAAACATAATCTTCCAGGGTCTCGTCCTCTTTCTGGGTCATCCTGAAGATGTCATCACCTTTCAAATCTCACCCTCGACAGTATTCTTTGTATTTGGAAAGAAACATGTTGCTCATGGAAGTCCAATCTGCTACGGTGTTAGCACCAAGGCCCATGAACCATCATAGCATGGATTCCTTCAGAGTGGATGGAAACAACTTGAGCTTATGTTCATTAGTTGTATAGTCGTAGCTCCTACAAAGGATGTCAAACTCAAATAGGAAAGTATCAGGGTCTTTGGTGATGGGGTCATAGAACTTGGGTAAGGCTGCAGAGGGTATGTTCTTCAAATTTTGATTTCCTTACTGAGGTAGAATTGGGAAGGGAAAGGTTGGTTGAGCCATCCTTGGAGGAGGCCCTGGTGGTGGTAAAAGATCTTCGGGTTTAGAAAATAATTCATCTAATTGCAAGGATTCATCAGATGATAGTAAATGATCAAATGCATCGGCAAATATGTTTTCAAATGGTTCTTCAACTTCTATGGGTGCAACTTGGGGTTCCTCAAGCTCATAATGGAATAGATTAAATGGCTTGGCTTAACGATCTTGAGGAAGGAAATGCCCAAGATGATCTCTTCTTCTATGCATAAAAAGAAATGCTAAACTAGGCCTAAAATGACTCTAGGCTGGATTAGATTGACACCATTCCCCGACAGCGGTGCCAAAAATGACTACTCTATATAATACCTCTTATAGTTAAGGATTATGCATCCTTTCTACTAGAAGCAATACATTGAACTCATTTAAATTATTGACCAGGGAGCGTAGACTTGAGATGATGACAGCAAAGTATATGCTCTAATTCATTATAAAAGCCATCATTATAGTAAATGGAAAATGCTTGAAAGGAATTAAACTAGGAAATGAAATTTCAATAGTGTAATCTAAAGATGAAGTGACTTGCTGAAATAGTAAGTTTAATCCTATGCTACAGGAATGATAAACTAGCTAACTGCCTTTGCTGCAGGAATAACCACTGGTACTGTCACTAGTGGCTGCAGGAGCAACAGAGTCCTACTTGCTTCAAATAACTTGCAATCTACTTACTGTAATAACTTGCAACCTACTTAACTATGAATTAGATTCACCTCCTGTGTGGGCCCCCACAAAAATGTGAATAAATAAGATCTCAGATACTGGAAGTTGAAGCTCTCATAATTTATTCATAAAACATGGATTACACAAGATACAAAAAATAAGACTGTATATCTCCTTCTGAAATACAACAGAGTACTGTAATAATAATTCTCTATCTATCGACTAACTACTGGGAATAGAACTTCCAGCTTATTTAATAATAACTTGAAACAAACTCCTATTGACTAGGACTTCCCCAACATTAGGGATATGGAAGTCATCAAGAACATGACTAACAACTTAAACTGAACGAACAAACTACATTTATACTTTCATGAAATCTAGGAACACTCTGCTGCTAGATTGACTCCATTGTGACCGTTTCAGCTATGATTCATCCGCAACATGACTTATTCTCACCTGTGGTAGTAGAACCATTATGAGCTTCGCAATGGTCGGTCCTTTCATAGTGTTACTCTGTTCCTCTTATGTTGACTTCTTCCTTATTCATGGATCCATTGCCTCTGCAAAAAGGGTTAGTACGTGTACATATCCAAGATAGAGAATTCATAACAAGTTTATTTACTACCTCAGTCTTCATCATATGGCTATAGGAAACCCACCTGACTTAAGGTAAGACAGAAAGGTATCAGATTTAATTCCATATATCCATACAATCACATAGATAGCATATTTAAAAACTTTATTTTAAAAACATTTCACATATATTTGCATACACCCATAGATATAATAGTTCTAAAATATTAAACAGTCTGAAAAAGTATCATGAAAACATATGAAGTCTTTCAAAAGTAGCCATAAAACATATGAAAATATAAAACTATATGGCCCTATCCTGGCCTTATCAGTCAGAGTGCCAACGCTCTTCCATAGCTATCAATAAACTTTGTTTCTATTGAAACTAAGGAAGATCTAGAAGGAATTCAAGCCCACATGTATTGATTGTACGTCTCTCTAGAGGGGTCAACTCATCAACTAGATCGAAGACCCAAGCCGCTACATTCTGTACATACAACTTATGGTAATGTACCTACATTTTAAAAATAAAGTGAATTATATTAGTATCTTTCTATTGATGGATCATTCTAAGTTAATCAAACACATTAAAACTATCTTTTCTCTTTTTGAGTACATCAACCTATTAAACTTGACCTCTAGATCTTGAGAAGGGATCAATTTGTAATATCTTTTAATCAAATCTAATTGATACATCAAACATTAATTGGTATGATTTTATTCTAATATCCTAAACACTAAGTAAACATCACAGAATCACATCCTTTTAGCTTGGCAATCAATCTGGTCATCCAGACCATTGACAGGACTTTGGTGACCGGGTCTGCCAACAGTCATAAGTTGTCACCGAGTACTGGGGTACCGGCCAACTCTGCCTGCAAAGGTTATCTGGGGAAGTGAGATTCCTGGGGCCTCCAAGCACCTGGGTGTCGGGTCACGATGGTGCAGGGCTTGGTTGGGAGATGTGACTATTTTCGAGGGGGATAGCTGGTTTCTTCAACTCATTCTCTCTGGAGATTTAGGAAGGTGGGGTTTATCCAAGCATCCCATACTTAGCAAATAAATAAAAAAAGATCTTTCAGGGTTAGAGGTATCGCATCTACCTATAGTTACATTTAAACATTCCATACATCAATAATGTTCTGATATACTACTAAATACCAAAGAAATACACAACCATCAGTTCATATTTGATCAGTAGCAAGGGAAAGGTCGTTAATCTACTTAAAATATCAGAGTAGAAGACATGAAGAACATTTAAACATAAAATACCATTAACTTGGAAGACCAGGTGCCAACAACATCATTGCAAGAACCATCTCTTCTTCATTAATATTTCTTCCAGCAAGCACTGGTGCGTGGTACAATGGTGGCTCCAAGGGAGCATCTAATTGTTAAAAGCTTAAAAGACCAAGGAGCATCGAGCTCTGTAATAGAAATGAAAATGCTACTTCTCTATTACTATGGACTGCAAAATCATCAATTTTTCCGACCCTTGGAAAAGGGCCAGACTTACTATTTATACACATTTTCATCTAACCCTAACCCCAACCCTATTTTACATTACACTGTGCAATAGAATATATTATCTGGGGGCCAGTACTACCCGTGCCACCCTACAAAAGACCTTGAGATGGAATAGGCCTGACATGTCAGAAGAATGAGACAAGGTGGAGTGGAAGAATCGGCCTCAAGAAGAGAGATAAGAAAGAGAAGGAAGAAATCTGATCCCCTGGGGATTGAGGCTACATGCCTCATAAATGGGAAATGCGGCGCCCTATCTCCAATGTGCCAAGTGTGTACCCAAAGCGACACCTCAAGAAGACCATCTGTCAGAAAACAAACTGTTGATCTGATGTTCCTTGATGTAGCCAAATACCCTCTGACAGTATTTATTAACCACTTTTGAAAGTGACCGATCGGCCTCGGGGACCGGGACACGAATCACTCGAAAGAATACAAAATTTAGGATCTGGGAACTTATGTTCTGAAAGAATAAAGAATACAAAATGTTTGGGTTTTCTCTGGCCTCCAGAGAAACTTTATTGCTACTTGTTGTCATTGAAGGTTTGGAGGAGGTGGGAGATTCCATCCTCATCGATCTCTTTGAGGCCGGACCGCATTTTTTCCATATCATGACCACTAAGGATCATACAAGTTAATCTCACCATCTGAGTCCCATCCACTCCCTCTGGGGATTGATATTTAGACTCCATTAATTCATCAAACTTACCCAAAATGTATTCCTTTGGAGTGCATGTGTCAGTGCTGAATGGGTCAGCTCTGGAGACCTTTGTGACAAAAGCCTTATACATATTTGAAGAATACTAGACTGCGTTGATCTTGTCGTGCAGAACCCCTACCAGTTGCTTGAGTACCTCCAATGTGAGGTCAAGTTTGGAGCGTTGGGTCCTCACAAAATTGAATGATTCTTCTCCTAGAATCCCAGACTCAGAGACCATCTCTTCCCCAAGGCTAAGGAGTTCTTCCAGTTCCACCTTCCATGCCTCATAGTTTTCCATATCACCCTCCCGTATGTTAAGGATAGTTTCTGTCTGATGCAGAATGTGTTGAGCCGCATATAAATCTAGGAGGGTGGATACCAGGAAGCATCGGGTGTTTCCTACCTGCAGAGTGACCCACTCATCGACCACTTGGGCCTTCTTCTTCATTGCTTGCAGGGAGTCTATGTCGCTCTGTGGTAATGGCACATCAGATGTGGAGGCCTCCGGAGGAATGGCACTAATAGGCCAGGCCAGCTTAGTAAGCAATCCCATAAGGTTCACTGTCTTTTCCTTTTTTGCTCTGAGCCTTTGGGCCTCCTTTTCATATCGGGCCTCGACAGCTATGGTCGCCTCTTTTAACAGGTTCACTTCGCCCTGTTTTCCTCTTTTTCCTAGTGATATCTCTATGATATCATAATCTCTGGCCTCGGCAGTTGCCTCATTAGCATCTGGGGGAGGTGTTTCAACAATGGCAACTGTTTCTCCTCATGGCTCGGTTCAAAGAGTATGAACTGTCTGGGCTTTCTTGGCCTTTGGTGGGCCCTGGACCTGAGCCATCATTTCGACTAGGGAGAGGTGAGCTTTGTTGGTGGACAGAGCTTTTCTTTTCTTTCTTTCAAGCAACCACTGAGGTAGTAGGGGTGGCTTATTTGTCAAAGTCTGTTCTTTCAGTTCTTCCATGGTGTCCTGTTGTTGTTCCTCCTCAGTGGTGTGAGTCTCGTCAGGCCCTTCCTCTTTATCTTGAGCTTCATCGAGAACATTTCCCCTGGTGATATTTATTTCCTTTTCCTTGTCCTCTATATCTTTAGCTTCATCTGGACCTTCATTGGCTGTCCCGGGGGTTTCCTCCTCTTGTTGTTCTCCTTATTCTTTGGCCTCTATCACCAGGATTTCTTCTTCTATTGGTACATCCTTTGGTAATGGGGGAGGTACCGGGCCAAGATTTAATATTTGTACCATGGTTATTACCTGCCTAAAGGTCACTCTGGGGAGTGGCATTTGGAACATGGTGTTTGAGGTTATGGTTGCTCCCATAGGTCTGATTCCCTTAGCAGATGTCATTTGTTCACTCTACTTCTGCTGGTCCACCCCCATATCTTGTATCTCTGGAGGCTCGGAGGTGATCTCCTACTCTATTTCCTTCTCTTCTTCCATCTGCTCTTCCTGCTCCTATGCAAGTTTTTATTTCTTAGCTTCCTCTTGTGCTGGGACTTCAGCCTCTACTTGCTCGATGTCCCCCTATAGATTACTGAACTCGTCAGTTGCAAAAACATCATCAAACTCATCCTACGGAGGAGGGTTGGCTAGGAAATTGGTAGGCTCTAGTTCCCTTTGTGGCTCTAGGGAGTTGGAAGAAAGGATCTCAACTTGTGGGGTCTGGGGCATCCCCAACTCCGGCTCCTTTTTGGGCTTCAGGTCAAACCTCCTCTTCCTCCTAGTGATCAAGGGTGGCCCCGCATCCCTTATTGCTGCTTGCTTTGCTAGATCCACCTCTGTTGCCTTAACCATCAAGGCTTCTAGTGAAGGGGAGGAGGGAGGTCAAATTGGTCTGGCCATAAGCACTGGAGTAGCCAGCCATGTGATTAGATTCTCCCGCATTTGCTAGGAGGCTACCATTGATTGCCTTATTTTTTCTTTGATGGGGAGTTCTTGTGAGGTTGGGGTTGTCGCTATTCCTTTTCCTTTATCTACTCCCTCTAAAGAAGTCCCGCCCCCCAGAGTCAACTTTGGTATCGGCTGGGCAGCCCAGCGGACACTCCTAGGGCACAACTTCTTGAAGTAGAGGTGGCTGCATTCAACTATATTACGAGTGAACTCTTCAATCGTGGGCCCTTCCTGGGCATCCCAATTCACTGGTGGAAGGGCCAATTTATCGATCCCCTTTGCTCTGTACTGGGGATCCTCCATGGAGCCAGTGCTTGAGAAGTCTTCTGAGAATCTCTGGAGCTTCAATATTTCCATCATTCCCACGGTCATTCTAACATAATGCCACCCCCAGACTTCCACATCATCTTGACAGTCTTCCCAGAAGTCCTCCATGTGATATTGATGGGGCTCTGAGGCCCGGGGAAGTGCTATTGTAATCCTGCCATGCGGATCAAATTGTTTCTGTGCCAAGTAAAATTCTGCCAAGTTATAGAATTTAAGCTCATTATCTGCCTTTTTTGCGGCAGCCAGACTGCATGAATAATTCCCACAAGTGATTGGGAATGGAATATTCATTACCTTCTTCAAGGCAAAGAGTGCATGTAGCTCCATTATCTGCAATATTCTAGGAGAATTATCTTGTCCCCGCAGTGTTTGGGCAACAAGTATGGTTTCCCAGAAAAGCCAGTCACCCTAATGTAAGTGTGTTGTTGAAACTGTATGTAGTAATGTCTGTAGCTCCAGACCAAATTCATCACCTCTGTGGATAGGCGGTATCCTGCATCCCGGGTGGGTGTGAGCAGGTGATAGTAAATGAAGGCATCATTTACCTGGAAAAAATTGGGGAAGCTGGCCTCCCATTATATTTGTGGGAAGTGGTCCCAAGGGGCCTTCTATCTTGGGCCGATCCTGAGCACGCCCTCTGTAAGTAACCCATTGGTGTGGGGCCATTGTTGTGCCAGGGCCCAGAGAACATAAGAAGTCATATAAAACTTCTTCTTGGCTAGTTGAAGGAACTAGGAGTCCACGTGGTTGGAGATTATGGTAGCCCAGTCAAAATACTTCTCACCCGTGCTAATACCCAGAAAGAAGTAGTACATCCACCCAAAAAATTCTCGGGCATGTTGTTGTCCGAAGACCCAGCATAAGGATATCATCCCCATTTGGATGCTTTCTTTAAATTTGGCCCTAGGGATTTCCAGCTTCATCCTCTTGGGATCCCTCTTCGGGGTCTTTAGCCAATGATTGTTCATGTATATACGGGCCGCTTCCTCCAACTGAGTGAATTAGGCCAAGGCATCTAACCGGGTGACTACAACTGGTTTGTCGAATTGGGGGATCCCCAAGCCCCTCAGGAAGGTATCAGGATCGAGGGACACCATGGGAGTAGGGTACCCTATTGGCTCTGGGGCTGCGAGCATAACAACCCAGACATATGTGTTTTAGTGCACCGCAAGAGTTAGAATGAGCTCTGGTGTCTGCACAGATCATGGGAAACAAGCTACCTTAAGAATCCCAGAGTTCTCGATTTGAATGGCCAATGGATCTCCAGCCTGTCTCTGAATGTACATAATCTTCACCAAGGCCTGCATTTTTGGCCATGTTCCGACGCTCGTGTTGGTGATAAACTAGACTTTGGACTTGATCTTTGAGCCCACGATGACTTCATCTTTTTACATATTTCAGGCTCAAGGGCAATTTCTCCAAGGCCTTTTCAAACTTAGATCTAACTGCTGCCCTGGTA
Source organism: Thuja plicata (assembly GCA_018584345.1). Taxonomy (NCBI): domain Eukaryota; kingdom Viridiplantae; phylum Streptophyta; class Pinopsida; order Cupressales; family Cupressaceae; genus Thuja; species Thuja plicata. Next base: position 415,373 of record MU224273.1, read on the forward strand.
ACCGTCGTAGAGGGTAGTTCTGGACTTCCAGGTGGTGAGGATGCAGAAGCTTCAAACATCTTTAAGAGTTTGTTGTTTTTGGAAACTTGCAAGGCAGGACAACCGTCAGAACATATAGATAAATAAATATTTTGTGGTCCAGAGATCTTACCATCGTGGTGTTTGCTTCCCCTGAGAAAGTTAGTTTCGTTCAAAAACATCTGGAAAGCATACATATATATTGTGAACTTAGAAATTTAACTAACCATCCGGGTCTGGGGGTTTTTTCATACTTAAGAAAAAAAGAGGACATAGGATGGGTGATGGCAAGAGACCTAGAGCCTAGGGAAGTAACTGTTCGTAGGTGTATACAAAAAGTGAGCCGTCAGACCCACGTGAGCGCCACATGGGTGAGTAATAAATGAGACTTATGGTGACGGCGGCAGAGCCAACTGTCTGAATACGTGAAAAGAGAAGGCCACTTGGACAAATTTAAATGCGTGCATGGGACATAAATGTAAGTTAGGTTGGTTTACAGAGGAGAGAGAAAACCACGTGGTTAAAACTGGCCGAGAGCCGATTTTCAACCAAGCGGTTTTCTGCACAAAGCGAGCTTGCATGTTAAAACCAAAAACAAATAAAGCACGGTGAGCTTGCTAGGCCACCAGGCTAGATACACATGAAATACACATGAGAGCTGAAGAGTATATACATGCAGACTGAAAGGATACACAACAGATATACATCAAGTTTACATATATACAAAAATCACAAAGCGGCTACTCAAAAACTAGACAATGTACAGAATACTTACAACTTTCTACACCATCTACAGACTAGACTACATCTGCACAGAGGGCAGACAACCCTCTGGCAGAGCCAACCCACCAACGGGTGGCAAACCAGAAAGAAACGCAAGACAAGCGACAAAATGAGACAACACAAAAACAAAACCAAAAAGAAGGAAAGTCAAGCGGGAGGAAAGGCACCAACCTGAAAATGAAGAAAGGTAAGGAAAGGAAACCTTCGTGAAAGCTTTGCAATAGCTTCAACCACTAGATGATCTCCACAAACCACTCACAATTGCTTAGGAATGCTCAGAATGGTTAGCACTGGATTATTGCTAAATCGCTGCAAATCGCTCTTAAATCACTCTGAATGCTCAAGTGTTTAATTGCGGTAAACGTGAAAATGACAGGTAACTTCTATTTATACCCGCGGTAAAAAGCCAGTCACCTTTCCTTCCGCAAACTCTGGACAGACACACCTTCAAACTCTGGACCTGGGGATTCCATGTAATGATGCCACCTTAAGGAAAGAAGACATTGCGGCGAAGAATCCTAGAGTCAGAAATCTGGCTCCCAACAAAGGATGACCAACTTCAGGACCAGCTCTCGGAGACACGAGAGACCAAAAAAAAAAAATGACACCACGGGGAAGGAAATTTTGGGGAAGGAAAACAAAGGAAACAAAGGCAAAGACAAGGCAAGAGCCAAAACTAGATAGCAAAAAAAAAAAGGGGACCCAACATTTTGCATACAAAATGTAGGGATGGGGATGCAGGGCATAAAAAATGGTGACTATCTAGGAAAAATGCCTTAAAGCATTTGAGAACTACATAATCTCTAGTTAGCAAAACTGGAATAGGTCGTTACTTGAAGTATCTTACATGCAAAGAGCGACATGTCTGAGAAAGTCCGGTCACACGAGATCTAGTCTATGATCTTTTCATCAGTGGTAGAGTGTGTGCTTTGGAAGAAAATCAAGTCGATGACCTCTGGGAGGAGTAGAGAAGAGGCACTAATTACATCAAACCACAAAGTCATCAGATTTTCTCGTTTCTCCTGAGGATTGGAGTTTTGTCCTGCTTCCCTTTCTTGCTATTTTGTACGCTTCTAGGTGGGAGGGTTGTACTTCTTTCACCATTAAGATTAAGCTTAGCTAATTTTAATGGTGGTACTTCTTTCACCCTTCCACCTATTTTTATATGTTGAATGGGGGATAAAAATCTAGACCTGAAAAGAATATTTTAAAAGTTCAGACTTGGGTCAACCAAGTAGTACAACTGATCTACCCTTGATGTGTCTAATTAATTTTCCCTCATTTTTATTTCACTGATTGCCAGACTTCTAGAAATAAACCCGATGAAGATTGCTTAAAATGTACCATCAAACTTGTAAAATAGCTACAGAGACCGGACCGATTCCATCATGCTAACAATAAATTCTTAAGTTCACCATGTTAAAGACAACATCCTGGAGACCAAATGTTATGCAAAGCATTCCAATCCTCACAAGGGGGGGGGGAACAAAATACCGGAACCTGAAAAGAAACAAAAAAATGAAAACAACCAAGGAAAAAGGACTGTCCCGAAGGACAACCAACAAGACTATTTACAAGGCAAGGTACCTCCCAACAAGGCACCAAAAATAAATATTTACAAGCTAGAAACTTTACATAGAAAATCTCAGCTAAATGCTTAAAATGCTTCAAAATGAATCAAAATCAAATTAAATGGACATTTATTAATCAAATTGGATTAAATCAAATAAAATCAAAGGATTAATTAATAATAAAATTAAATAATTAAATATAAGCCTAAAAGGGGTCAATCAATTTATATAATTGATTTTAATCAATTAATTGTATAGTTTTAAATCAAAAAATCAAAATGAACCTATTCACTCTTACATGACTAATTTAATTAATTGATTGAATTAAATAAATCCTATTTTCTTTCAACATAATTTGATCAACCAATGAGAATTGAGGATTTTGTCTCCTTGTCCCACCCTTTGAGGACAACCATTTAAATGGTCCCCCCATTTGAAACCATTTGAGGGATCAAACTCAACCAAGGATTAACCCATGGTCAATTCACTCTACCCCCTACCCTTGGGATTTTACTATGAATACAAGCCATTTCTAAGTATAAGCATATCCTAGAAAATTCGAATGCATAACATCATCACTATAGGCAATTTGAGAGCAATTCAGTAGTATTTTGAGCATTTGAGAGAAAATTGTGAAGATTTTATCATTTATCATGAGCATTTGAATTCATCTTTGTGATCTTTTGAGAGAATTGAGAGCTAGATTAGGCATTTATCATCAATTTCTCATTTTAGGATGGTCACTAGTGGAGATTAAGGCTAAGAGCTCTACTTGCAAAGCCTAGTTAGAGAACCATAGAATGTTATGGATGTTAATTTCAATTCTTTAGATTAAATTGCTTGTTTCTTTCCATAGAATTGTAGCTAATCATCCTAATTTCATGAAGGTGTATTAACTCACACACAAAAATAAGCAATTCAAGTCACAGACATGCTATTAGAAATGATAGTGACAGTGATAATGAGGATCAAGGACTTGATGAGATTGAAGCACTAATGGCTAGAAGATTTTAGAGAGGAAAATGAAGATACAAAGGTAAATTACCACTTGTATGTTTTAATTGTAAAGAGGTTGGACACTTTGCTGCAAGATGTTCAAACCGACGAAAAGATGATATAAGAAATGACAGATCACATGAGAAGAAGTTTGATAGTTTTGATAATAAAGATTACTGAAACAACTGACAATCAGATAAGAAAGATACCCGAGACTACAAGGACAAAGGGAAGAAAGCTTGTTACTTAGCTAAGAATAGAGTTGATGACACCGACACCGAATCAGAAGAAGACATCAAGATGGTATTTTTAGCCATGAAGGATGATTCAGATGAAGATGAAGAAAGGTATGTAGAAATTGCACTCATATATAAAGTTAGTAAAAATGATGTTTGGATCATAGATAGTGGTTGCACTCACCATATGACCGGTGATAAACAAAAGTTTGATACTTTTGAATATTATAATGGTGGTTCAGTGAGAATGGGAAATGATACACCTTGTCCAGTTGAAGGTAAAGGGACTATAATGTTGAATAACCTAATAAAATGTGAAAATGCCTACTGGGTTAAGGGACTAAATTATAATTTGTTAAGTGTTTCACAGCTAAACAATTCAGGTCATAGAGTAGCATTTGAAAATAAGAAGGCAAAGATCTTCAATGAATCAGGAAGGTTAATTGGTACCGGTGAGTAGACAAAAGGTAACCTTTTCTATCTTGATGACAATAACCCCACTTGTTTGATGGCTAGAAATGAAGACATATCCAGTTGTGGCACAAAATGTTGTGCCATGTGAACTTTGACAACATGATAAAGATAAGAAAAAAAAGGAATGTCAGAGGCTTACCGATGATGACTAAGCCCGAGCATATCATGTGCAAGAATTGTCAAAAAGGTAAGATGACAAAGTCTGGTTTCAAGAGAAAAAATCCATACATCTATTGCAATTCTAGAATTAGTCCATATAGATCTATGTGGACCGATGAGAACAAAGAGCTACTATGGAGATAGGTATTTTATTCTCTTTTTTGATGATTTCTCTAGAATGATGACAATCATGTTTTTAAAAGATAAATATGAAGAATTTAAGATGTTTATATGGTATAAAGAAATGGTAGAAAAACAAAGTGAAAAGAAATTGAAATGCTTAAGGTTAGATAGAGGAGGGGAATTTACTTCAGAAGAATTCATTGACTATTGCAATGATCATGGAATTAAAAGACAGGTTTCTGCACCGAGGACACCAACGTAAAATGGAATTGCTGAAAGGAGAAACAGATCAATTATTGACTGTGCAAGAACATTGATGATTGAGAAAAGCATCACTCAAAATTTCTGGAGGGAAGCTTTTAGTACTTCTATCTACACATTAAAAAAAGTACAATTGAAGGACACAAAGAAGACACCCTATGAGCTTTGGTATGGTCATACACCCAATGTAAGTTACTTCTAAATCTTTGGTAGTTAGTGTTATATTTTGAAGGATGAAAGAAATGGAAAACTTGACTGCAAAAGTGAAGAAGGTATCTTTCTAGGATACTCAACCAAAAGCAAGGCCTATAAGTGTCTTAACAAGTCATCTAACAAAATCATTGAAAGTGCAAATGTAAAAAAAGATGAATTTGCAGAAAAGAATGATAAGGAAAGCAAAAGAGAACCAAAGGACTACAATAGGTTTGTTTATACAGAACCAGACACTCTACCTAAGCAACTGTGTGTCACTCCCAAGTATCAGAACATTGCAACCGAGCATCAGCTGCAATTACCGAAAATCAGGATAATCCTCAAAATGATGTTCCGAACAATATAGATGAAAATGAAGGTGAAGAAGATGATCAGAATGATGAACATAGAACTGAACCAAAACTTTCCAAGTATGTTAGAAGACATCATCCATAGAATCAAATCATAGGAGACAATAAGGCTAGAACAAGAACAAGAAGTAAGTCACTTAACACTAGATGTTTACTTTGTGATTTTGAGCCTAAATCTGTTTACAATGCACTTGAAAATGAAGAATGGGTCAGTGCTATGAATGAAGAGATAGAACAGATTGAGAAGAATAATACACGGACACTAGTACCAAGACCAGATGACAAGAATGTCATCGGTACCAAATGGATATTCAAAAACAAGTTGGATTAGAATGGAGAAGTCACTAGAAATAAAGCAAGATTAGTATGCAAGGGATATGCACAAGAAGAAGGTATTAATTATGGTGAAACCTTTGCACCCATTGCTAGACTAGAAGGAGTTAGAATATTACTTGCTTATGTTGTATATAAAGGATTCAAGGTATACTAGATGGTTGTCAAATCTGCATTCCTAAATGGAATACTAGAAGAAGAGGTATACATTGAACAACCAGAAGGGTTTGTTGAACCAGACAAGAGAAACATGGTATGTAGACTACATAAAGACTTGTATGGATTGAAACAAGCACCAAGAGCCTGGTATGAAAGACTTCACTCATATCTCATTAGCATAAATTTTTTTAGAACAAGTGAAAATAGCAATCTATACTTAAAAGAAGATACCGATGTTAATATTCTGATTGCTAAATTTTTTGTTGATGATATCATTTTTGGGGGAAATGAATTGTTATGAAAATCCTTTGCTGATGAAATGAGAAAGGAATTTGAAATGTCTATGTTTGGAGAGATCAAATTCTTTCTTGGTCTACAGATTATTCAACAAGATGCGGGCATATACATCACTCAGTCCAAATACATCAAGGAAGTGCTAAAGATATTCAAGATGGAAGATTCCAAACTAGTTGGAACACCTATGGCTACCAGATGTAAGGTGACAAAAGAAGACAAATCTAATGAGGTAAATCAGACCTTATATAGATCCATGATTTGCAAACTGATGTATGTTGTTCACACCAGACCAGATATAGCACATGCAATGGGGATAGTTGCAAGATTCTTTGCTAATCCCAAAGAATTACATATGACTGTTGTCAAAAGAATTATGAGATATCTGAAGAACACCGAGGACTATGACTTATGGTACAAGAGAGAAGGAAAATTTGAGCTACAAGTCTATACAGATGCTGATTGGGCTGGAAACATTGATGACCAAAAGAGCACAACTGGAGGAGCTTTCTTCATGGGTGACAAAATTGTCACATGGATAAGCAAGAAGCAAGGATGCATCTCTTGATGACATTATTTTTCCATTAGTACACTTAGTGAAAAACATTGATAGAGATCACCGGCAGACTAAAGCATCACCGATGACTACAAGCATCACCGGTGACCACAAGCATCACCAGTGACACATTTTTCAGAACTAACCTGACAGAAACAGAAAAGACATTCCCGATGACAAGTTCAAGAAAGGAACACCGACGACCAAGCAAACTGACCATCAGAACCGACAGACAGATAAAGAACCCGCAAATTGTGGATCTGATTTTTACACGATGGATAAAGCAATGTAATTCTATTTATAGAGTTTTATTTTGTTTTAAATCATAATTTGATGGTCATGCAAGCCTTATGTAAATGCTTTAAAGCATCCTAATGGATCTAAAGCATATCTAACTAAAGATCAAGGTCAAGTTGTAAATCTTGGATCTAGAGTTAACTTGTGATGCATGAATCAAGAATTGAACCTAAATTAGTATAAATAGATATTCATACTCAATTGTGAGTACATGAATTCTTATTATTGATAACCACGAAGAGCATCTAAGGAGCAGAAGGTAGAATTCATGCAAAGTTTAGAAACATAATACATCAGTTGTCAAGAACACACAGAGGCTACCAACGAGCAGATAAAGGTATTATTCAATCATGGAAGGATGATTACTTATATGTATGAAGCTTTATAGATTTGTTATCAACAATTGAAGATTGCATTTATCATTAGATCAAAGACCTATGTAGTTTCATTCTAACAAGTGGATCACATCTAAAATCCTTTTGTAGAAGGTGAACTTAACCGTTCTTTCCAAATCTCTTAATAGAGTGCACACTTAACAGTGTTGCTAAAGCTTCAAGCGAAGTAGATCTTAATAGGTCTCCACTGTAATACTCCTAATAGGGTAAGTCATCAAAAGTGACCAATTGTAAGCCTTAATCGGCCCCTTCTTATATGTAGATAGTGAAGTTTTGTGGGTAACAATCCCCACTGCAGTTTTTACTTCCTTAACAGGAGTTTTCTGCGATATCATATCTTGTGTCATGTGTTGTCTATTTTCATGAATGTTTCTGTTATGGTTACATACAAAAATAATATATGATATGATTACATATACATAAAGAAAGATGAACAGTTAGATAAGATATTTTACAAACTGATAATCAAGGGTTAATGGGCTAACCAAGAAAACTTTTTAGAGGTACTAATTCACCCCTCCCCTCTCAGTACATCATCTCAATATAATTTGAACAATTGGTATCAGAGCTAAGTCTCTCTCTTGAAAATCTTAAAGAATTGAGAGAAAAGATTAGAGCAATGGACAAGTTCAGACTGAACATGACTATTGAGAATGAGCAGTATAAGGAGGCAAAAATAAAGCTAAGACAACTTCTTGATGAAAGAAAGATTATGGCAACCAGGCTGAATGAGAAAGACTACAAAGAAATGGAAATACAAGAGTACTTTGAAACAACAGAATCATCATTGAGCAAAGCTTCAGACGCATCAGTTGAAGAAATTACAAGTATGCAAGAGATAAATCTACATCTGATAGATCAAATCAAGATGCTACAAATTGGTCAAGAAACTCAAATGGTAAAAATGATTGATGTCATGAATGATGCAAGAAAAGCTGAAAATGAAAGAACACTAGTCATTGATGATAGGAGGAAAATTATAGAGAAACTACAAGAGAAAGAATCATAAATTCTAAGACTCACTGAGCGTCACCACGAGGTTACCAACCAGATTATTCTTATGAGTCAAGAAGAAAACAGATTAAATATAGAATTCATTGAAAGAATACAGATCATAGGTGAGCTAAGAGAAGAGAATGAGAAATTAAAGCATGAAATCAAAGTCCAGAATCAACACAATGAATTGATCAAAAAGGTTGAGGATAGCAACCGAAGGATGGATGATTTTCTTGATGGACAAAGAATAGTCAACAACTACACAGGATTAGGGTACAATGAGAATGGTGAATCCTCAAATCAACCAGATCTGAGGAATGCTTTCACAACCCCAAGATCCAAGAAGCTGTCATGCAATCACTGTGGAAAACCAGGC